>JACEGR010002608.1:0-124104 GCA_014170235.1 Listronotus bonariensis | reverse complement strand
AAAACATGTATAAAATGGTATTTTGGGAAATTTTCATACCTTCGTGGAAAAAATATAGTATGTAACACATGCATAAAGTGTCTTATTTTACTCATGGGATTGTCGCACTCGCCTAACGGCTCGTGCTGTCAAACTTCTTGTTCGTAAAAAAGTTCAATCAAATCACTTTATGCACTTGTTACATAAGTTACTATTATTAAAATTGTACTTTCGAAAAATTCTTGAATATGTACATATGTACAAGTATAATGTTTAATTAATAAAATAATTAATTAAAGTAAATTATCGAAAATTACAAGTAAAAATGAATTTTCTAAAAATTCTTAAATAAATTAGTGCAAAGTTATAAAGAGAATTATTATTGTGACGTATAATTTTGAAATTCTACTTGACGTCACTGGGCCAAATGTACCATATGTAACTATCTTCTTGGGACCATGAGATCGGTGGACCATCAAAACTAACTTTGCATTTTTTTAAAACCAACTTAACTTATTTGACTAATTAAAATTTAGTACGGGCATACCCCCACTAAGCAGCCCGTACGGGTCTTAACTATAACTTTAACTTTATACTTGATTTCACTAACTACTTCTTATCTGATAAAAATCCCTGTTAATTTCTTTCTCTCTTCTTTAAATATCAATTTTTCCAGTGTTTGTTTTGCATTTCTACGCTACCCAGTTTGTTTAATGTTTTTATTTTATTATTATAAAGTAACCTAGAAAATTGTTTAATTTACACTTTTAAGACCTTGACACCTCACGTATATTTTTATGTAGCAAATTTCCCAATGTTAAGTAACCCAATTAAAATTTAAATTTCCCAAAAATGTATATTTTTAAAATTCCCAAAATGTATACTTTTTTATACTATAGGTGTTCACATTATTATTATTTTTTTAACGAGGCCATGATTTTTGTTGAAATATCATGTAAGTATAAATAAGTGAAACAAGTATAATAGGTATTTTGGTGTAGAGGAATGAATTTTTGGGTAATTTTTAAGTACCGGTAAAAAAGGCAATTAATATTTCTACGTTCCTTTTTTTTAAGTAACTAGCCGATCTGTGCCCACTTCGTTAGGCCTTAATTATATTTTTCTCTAAACTTTTTGTTAAATTCTAATAAAAATAGACTATAGCACTTCTAAATAGTGTAGCTTTCTGACTATGAAAGAGTTTTTATGATCGGTTCAGTATTTTCGAATATTAGCCCTTACAAACAGAGTTACAAACTTAACCTCTTTATAATATTGTTATAGATTTGGTAATATTGCAGAAATACAGAAAAAAAAATGAAAATTTAAAAAATTAGCAGCTGATGAAGTGAGAGTCTCAAAAAATTGGAAGGTGACCGTGCCCACGATTCCAATCCTCCTAGAATTCTGACAAAAAAATAAAATAAAAAGAATTATACTATTCTAGAGTAATGTTGCTATGTCCGGAACTACTAAAAAGTTGAAAAAACATTACTGCACAAAATGGAGGTTATCTGAAAAAAAACAAATAAAATTGTATAACGTTTTTTGACTTTTTTGATTTCTTTTAATAGTAAAAATTAAAATTGTGGTATGCTAAATAGTGACTAAGGCCTGCCAATGGTAACTCAAAAAATTAAGTGACGTCATTCTTAATCTAATATAGCGCACTTCTCAAGATGGCGGACTAGTTATTTTTAATATTCTTCTACAATATGGGTATCAAAAAAAAGGGCTTGTTGAAAGTAACTCAAAAAATAAAGTGACTTTACTCCAGTGCCGTATTATTCATTAGGCTGACTAGGCTACAGCCTAGGGCGCCATGAAAAAATAGGCGCCAGACAGGGAAGTAATAGGCGCTAGACAGGGGAGTTTTAAAAAAGTTTAGGTCAGGTGGGGATTAGAACTAATTTCTCTGTGAATAAGGTGCTTTGAAATTAATGAAATAGGCGCGAAAAGAAGGAGGAAATGACCTTTTTTGTTTTTTTGCTCCACATTTTTTTCGTGCAAAATAGGCGCTCTGGGAATTTTAGCCTAGGACGCCCCATACAGTTAATACGGCCCTGCTTTACTCTAAATCAAATATGGTGGACTTCTAAAGATGGTGGACTAGTTATTTTTAATGCACTTCTACAATATGGGTACTAAATGAAAGGGCTTGCGGAGAGTAACTCGAAAAATAAAAAAAAACTCTAAGTCTAATATGGCAGACTAAAGTGTTTTATGCTTTCCTACAATTTTTACGACTTGCAACAGCGATGTGCTGAATAAAATAAACATTCTAAGAAACTTGTCCAGAGATAACTAGAAATTTAAAAGTATTTTAAATGTAAAAAAATAATTTTTAAAACAAGCTTTTATTAAAATTCACTAAAAAGAATGAAATAAACTGTTTCTTTAAAACTTTTACTATCAATATTTAACCTCCTTATACAATTCAAATGATTTTAAAGCTTGTCGTGAGATTTACCTCTATAAATAAAGAAATAAATTACTAACCAGAACTAATTGAAAGGAAATACGAGTACTTAAAGCTCACGATAAGCTTTTAAATCATTTGAAATTTGTAATGAGGTTAAATGTTGATAGAAAAAGGTTTAAAGAAAAAGTTTATTTTATTCTTTTTAGTCAATTTTAACAAAAGCTTGTTTTAAAGCCGATTTCTTTACATTTCCAACTATTCCCCCAGTTCCTCACAAAATGCCCAATATTATTTTTAAGGTAAAACACATTAAGCGTAGCCTTTCTTCTCTTAACACCAAGAAATCGTCTGGGCTAGATGGAATACCAGCAATCGTTTTAAAAAAATGTGCTCCTGAACTTGCACCTATTTTAACCAGGCTCTTTCGAATTTCTTATGACACGGGTATTTTTCCAGACAGCTGGAGAGCTGCACGTGTCCAGCCTATTCCCAAGAAAGGATCTAAATCTCTTCCATCCAACTATAGACCCATTTCACTCCTCTCAATGCTTTGTAAAGTAATGGAGAAATCCATTAACTCGCAAATTCTTAGGTATTTAGAAAAACATAAAATTTTACATGACAGGCAATACGGATTTCGTCACAAGAGATCTACAGCAGATCTTCTTTCCTTCGTTTCACACAACTGGAACAAGTCTCTTGAGTTTCTAGGTGAGTCCCAGATCGTTGCTCTTAATATATCTAAAGCTTTCAACCAAGTCTGGCATGACGCACTTCTTAATAAACTTCCCTCCTACGGTCTTCCAACTAAACTCTGCTCTTGGCTCTCCAGTTATCTTTCTAATCGACGTATATCAGTCATTGTTGATGGTCACTCTTCAAGCTTTCACAAAATTAATGCTGGAGTGCCTCAGGGTTCAGTACTAGCACCAACTTTGTTTCTTCTTCACATCAACGATCTTCTTTCTTCCACAACCAATCCCACTCATAGTTATACTGACAATAGTACCCTTTACTCCACTTTTCAGGTTCCCAAACCAATCTCTCAACCCAACTTGAAAAGCAAACGCAGGGCGATGCAGATATCTCTATCACAGGATCTCAATTTGATATTGGATTGGGGCGCCAAAAATCTCGTTCAATTTAATGCATCCAAAACACAGTCATATTCCTTGTCGCGAAAAAAATCATCAAACACTCATCCTTTGCTTATGAGTGGCCAGGTTTTGCAGAGCGGGGACACATTTAACCTTGTGGGCGTCACATTTGAGAATAACCTTAACTGGCATAAACACATTGTATCTATAGCCACCGCGGTTTCAAAAAGCTTGGATTTCTTTTCCGAGCCAAAAGTATTTTTCTCCTTCGAATTTATACACTTTGTATGTGTCCCAAATTCGACCCTCTCTGGAATATTGTTTGTTTCTTTTCCGAGCCAAAAAGTATTTTTCTCCTTCCAATTTATACACTTTGTATGTGTCCCAAATTCGACCCTCTCTGGAATATTGTTCTCATGTCTGGGGAATAGCATCCCCTACAACCCTTAGCATTCTTGATGCCATTAAAAGAAGGGCTGTTCGTCTTATTAATTATCCTTTACTTACTCAAAGACTTCCTTCTCTTGCCCATCGTCGAGCTGTGGGAGATCTATCGCTCTTCTATAGATACTTTTACGGCTTCTGTTCCGACGAATTATCCAGTATAGTCCCTCCTCTTGCAGCTCCCAACAGAGAAACTCGTGGTGCCGCGCGTGTGCATCCCTATACGGTTCAATTGGACAGGCCCCGAACTTCCAATTTCGTTCGTTCTTTTATCCCTAGAGTTTCTAGACTGTGGAACCTACTGCCAGCGGAGGTCTTTCCTTTCCCCCAAATCTTCAAGTTTTTAAGTCCCGTGTTAACAAACTTCCTCTTACCCTGCTTAAGACACCCACGATACGTTAGTATTTAGGCTTTCAGCCTTCGTGGATTGTCCAAAGATAAAAAAAATAAAATTATTTACTAATGGAATTATGGCATTTGCCCGATGGCTCGTGCTTTTAAACTTCCCATTCGTAAAAAAGTATTACTTTATGCAATAGTTACATTTTTTCTTTAACCCAAAATAGATAAATATTTTATTAAAAATGTTATAAAGCACGAACATTCTCAGTTTTTGCATTTATCCATTAAGTCAGCTTAACATACACTTTATTATGATTTGCAAATGGATAGAAATGTATAAATAATTAAAACGTAAAAAGATTGCAAAGCCTTTTGTCAGTCGCACTTGCAAATGATTTAGTCAGTGCAGCGCAAAACCCCGTTTTTAATGACGCCAGATCTTTTAAATCAATTAATCACAAATTAACAGTTTTTATCCAGTGGCGGAGCAAACGATGGTATTATCTACCAAATGTATCTTGTAGCTTAAAATAATAACCATAAATTTTTGCGTTTTTGTATAGTCTTTAAATTTTATGTATTTTATAAATATTTTAAAGACATAATTTAATCCATTTTAAATAGTGATAATAGTCTTATTGACTAAATAAATACTATCACTTCTTTAAAATATAAAATTAAATAAATTTTTTAAAAAGTTTTAAAAAATTACATAAAAGACATCTTTTAAACTTTTTTTCATTTTAAAAGTTTTATTGCCTGACCAACTTTTCTTGTATACAACTTTATTTAATATTTTTCCAAACTTTGAATTTTTTGCCGCAAATTTATTTTCACAATTTTACATTTTACATGACAGGCAATACGGATTTCGTCACAAGAGATCTACAGCAGATCTTCTTTCCTTCGGTTCGCACAACTGGAACAAGTCTATTAAGTTTCTAGGTGAGTCCCAGATCGTTGCTCTCAGCTTTCGACCAAGTCTGGCATGACGCACTTCTTAACAAACTTCCCTCCTACGGTCTTCCAACTAAACTCTGCTCTTGGCTCTCTAGTTATCTTTCTAATCGACGTATATCAGTCATTGTTGATGGCCACGCTTCAAGCTTTCACGAAATTAATGCTGGAGTGCCTTAGGGTTCAGTACTAGCACCAACTTTGTTCTTCTTCTTCACATCAACGACCTTCTTTCTTCCACAACCAATCCTATTCATAGTTATGCTGACGATAGTACCCTTCACTCCACTTTTCAGGTTCTCAAACCAATCTCTCAACCCGACTTGGAAAGCAAACGCAGGGCGATGCAGATATCTCTTTCACAGGATCTCAATTTGATATTGGATTGGGGCGCCAAAAATCTCGTTCAATTTAATGCATCCAAAACACAATCATGTTCCTTGTCGCGAAAGAAATCATCAAACGCTCACCCTTTGCTTATGAGTGGCCAGGTTTTGCAAAGCGGGGACACATTTAACCTTGTGGGCGTCACATTTGAGAATAACCTTAACTGGCATAAACACATTGTATCTATAGCCACCGCGGCTTCAAAAAAGCTTGGATTTCTTTTCCGAGCCAAAAGTATTTTTCTCCTTCCAACTTATACACTTTGTATGTGTCCCAAATTCGACCCTCTCTGGAATACTGTTCTGTCATGTCTGGGGAATGGCATCCCCTACAACCCTCAGCATTCTTGATGCCATTCAAAGAAGAGCTGTTCGTCTTATTAATGATCCTTTACTTACTCAAAGACTTCCTTCTCTTGCCCATCGTCGAGCTGTGGGAGATCTATCGCTCTTCTATAGATACTTTTACGGCTTCTGCTCCGACGAATTATCCAGTATAGTCCCTCCTCTTGCAGCTCCCAACAGAGAAACTCGTGGTGCCGCGCGTATGCATCCCTATACGGTCCAATTGGACAGGCCCCGAACTTCCCATTTCGTTCGCTCTTTTATCCCTAGAGTTTCTAGACTGTTGAAACCTACTGCCAGCGGAGGTCTTTCCTTTCCCCCAAATCTTCAAGTTTTTAAGTCCCGTGTTAACAAACTTCCTCTTACCTTGCTTAAGACACCCACGGTACGTTAGTATTTAGGGTTATAGCCTTCGTAGTTTGTCCAGAGATAAAAAAATATATTCGTTCCTTATTTTATACAACTCGGTCGCCCTACAGAAAAACACCGTAGGATTAATATGGTTATGCACATACGGTGTTTTTTTCATTGGACGGCAAAACCGTGGTGCAAATTTAAAATCTTTAGTTTTTAAGCGATTATACGTAAACAGACATGACAAACCAAAAAAAAAAACAACTAATTTTCTTTTTTTTTTAATTCTTAAGAGTTAAATAAACGCACAGATTGATCCTTTAATTTTTATATGCTCCAAAAATAAATTCAAAATTAAATATTTAAAATAACATTTTATAATATTTCAGTAGTGTTTAATAAGTTCCTGTGATAAATGGTAATTACAAATAAAATTAAAAACCCAAATCTTAATTAATTAATGTTACATATTCAAAAAGAAAAACTATTAAAATGTTTTTTTCTGCCTTAAAACCAATTAATATTATATGTGTATACACAGGGTTTTAATAAAGACAAAAAGTTAATTTAAAAATTAGTTTGCTATTTTTTTGTTTTCAAGAGGTAGGGTTCTAAAAAGTTTAAAAACACATTTTTTTGTTTAAATATTAGTGATATTTCTTGTGGGTATTACATACTTGTTAATGAAGTATACAGGGTGTCCGAAAAGATGGGGTCAAAAGTAATAGGAATGATGGAGTGAGCCAAAATATGTTAGTACTTCATATAAAAATGTTCTCTCGCGCTTCGTTAGGAAGATATTGATCTTCAAAGTTGGCATAAAGAAACTTATTTCAAATATAACTTCTCAACTGTTGCCACAGTATTAATAATATTCTGAGCTACTAAATAACCTTAAAGTAATGCTTCTTTTGATAGGTAAACGGCTGTTCAGTAAGTCGAAGTTATACAGGGTGCGACGATTTTTTAAATTTAATGTATGCATTTTTAACACTGGTGACCAATTCGACATTTTGCTTTGAGAGCTTAATTGCTTTATCATTTATGTACAAAAAAGTATACTTTAAATAGGTATCTTGGACCGTTTTTGATAAAATCGCATTTTAAATCCAGACATACCTAATAGCATTTTATAAGTAATATAAAATTTTTTTTCAAATTTTCATATGGTAAACAGGTTGTAACCTCGGTTTTAACTTTATAAATAAGTTTAGAGGGCTCGTAAACACCGATCTTAATAATTTTACCACATTTTAATAACTTTATAATAAAATGAAACTGTTTTATTACTTACAAAATGCCTGTATGTCTGTATTTAAAATGCGATTTTAATAAAAATGCTCCAAGATATCGATTCAAATAAAGTATACCTTTTTGTTCATAAATGATAAAGAAATTAAACAGTCAAAGCAAAATGTCAAATTTGTCCCCAGTGTTAAAAATGCATACATTAAATGAAAAAAATCGTCGCACCCTGTATAATTTCGCCTTAGTAAACAGCCGTTTATCTATGGAAAGAAGCATTACTATAAGTAACCTATTTAGTAGCCCAAATATCATTTGTACTGCGGCAACAGTTCAAAAGTTATAACTCACATAAGATTTTTTTATACCAGGTGAAGGTTAATATCTCCCTAACAAAGCGCGATAGAACCTTTTTATATAAAGTACTCACACTATTTTGGCTTCTACTATCACCTGTATCATTTTTGACCTCACCTTTTCGGACACTCCATAAATTAGTATATTCTGTTGATAGACGCTTCCTTCAGTAATTTTAACAAGTGAACGTCCAAGCCTATAACTAAAAATTTAGCATTGTTTTTTATGATGGTTTTATACCTGTGTTCAATGAAAAAAATAATAAGATAAATACTCAAAAACGTCGTCACAACTGAAATTAAGTAGTTGTTTAAATGAAGAGGTTGCTGTTGTAATTGACTATTAATATTTTCAAGAGTTGGATTGATATTTAGTGCCAAAATCTTAGGTCTTAGGATAAGAAATAATAGAGAATTATTGCACCGTGAAATAAGGCCAGGCACTAATAATACCGGCCTTATTTTGACATCTGAGCTTGCGCAGATGCAATGTAGGATAGGGACTCCCTTAATAAGTATAGTGCCTGGCTTTATTTATGTCGGTTTTAGGTCTTGCCTTAGTTGGTCTTATTTTAACTTCGGAACTGTTCGAAAACCGAACGGCTGCCGACCATAAAATTGAAAAGTTTTTAGAAGTTAAAATACTTAAACCTTGCTTTTTTAAATGTATTTTTGTAATTGTGTTAAACAAAGCATTAAAGAAAATGTACTAATTTTTTTCTTTTTTTTTTAGGTTAATGGTACTGTCAACATGATTTGCAATAACTCTAAATTATGGGTAAAAGCACTATTTAAATAAGGCCGGTATTAATTATTCCCGAGCTTAATAAGGCAACTTCCAATAATTCTTTATTGTGATAAACAGGTTTATATGACCTCAAATTATTACCAAAATATTTAAAAGCACGATGACATTGTAATATGACAATTTTTTTAGCTTAAAAATTCACTTTTAGCAGTGAAATTATTCGATAATTTAAGGTACTAGTACACAATTCTTTCTTAGTCCCACTTATACAATACAGTGCTTGTCGAAAATCAGAACCCCCTCCCAACGTTTGGATGGTTTGGTATTTTCTATGTACCAAAAGAGTTTAGTAAGACAACATAAACCAAATCTTTAGACAAGAAATGAGTAGATATAAACGTCAAACTGACAGCTGAGGGTCATTTTGGGAAAGAAAATTAAATGGAAAGAGGGGTCTTGTAGCAAATTATTTTAGAGCTCCTGGTGAGTACTTTTATAACTCCCAGAATACAAAAGTGAAAAACCTATACCTCTCAAAAACTGGCGGTACCTTAAAAATTACCTAAATACCTGATTTGGATGGCACATATCTTTAAAACTAATAAAGGTATATAGAACGATATGTGATATTTTCTTAAAGGTCTTTTAGATATCTTTTAACGGTGATGTAATATACCGGGTGCGTCATTAAAAAAATCTATACTTTTTGTCCTACCCTGTAAAGTATCAGCAATATTACCATTAAATAAATCCTTAAAAGAGCTTTAAGAAAATGCCACATTAGGTGTATCCAACTTTATTAGATTCAGAAAACAGCCATCTAAATGAGGTATTTAAGTAATTTTTAAATTTTTAAAGTACCACCATTTTGTAATAGGTAAAAGTATTGACTTTATATTCTAGGGTAATAAAGTACTTACAAGGAGATTTAAAATAATGTGCCACAAACCCCCTTATCATTTAATTCTTACCATGTTAAAATGGCACCTAGCTGTCAGTTTGACATTTATATCTGTTATTTCCTGTCTTAAATTTGGTTCATGTTGTCTCACTAAATTCCTTAAATTTTCATTGAAAAACACCAAATAATTTAAAAGATAGAAGTGAGGTCCTGAATTTGGAAAAGCACTGTATATATTGAAATGGTTTTTTTTTTTTTGTTATAATATTACATGTATATATATTGCAAAAATTGGTTTTTTCAACTTTTTATTTTTGGCCAATATACACAGAATGATAAGGTGGGGCCTAAAATAAAATTTTAGGTTAAGTATTATAAAAATAATCAATCCGATAAAAAAATTGTAGTAGGCTAATTTCGCCTATGTCTTTTTTTTAATGTATGTATGTGATGTATGTATGTATGTAGATTTCTTTGAAACTTTGCATACGTATCAGGGACCCATGACAATGCAATAATCTGCAAACAGTATCCCGTTATCCTGATTAGGATCGCCAGGATAAATAAATTCCCTTTATAGATTTTCTGTAGGAGAGTAACAGAGAAAGAGCTAGTGCGCGATCTGCGCATGCGTGCAGTTTCGGACGTACTCACAGCATAAGGCTGACAGAAACTTGTTCGGAGTAGTTGCGTTCTGAAACCCCATGCAACAGTGAAGCTTTAAATGAAATGATTAGATTACGAAATAGTTCGTGAAACATTTCAATATCTCATGTCCGCAGAAAACTAATTGATATATCGAACTAAAAATGAAAAATAAATAATAGTTTAAAAAAACTAAAAAACACGCTTTTATATGCAACCGAACTAAAATTGGAAAATATTTTTTTATTACAAAGAGTTTGTATTACAGTAATAAAGGTCAAACAATGAATCATAATTATATACCTCAAAATAGAATTATAATAAAATTTAAGATAATAACACAATAATTCACTTCAGAATAAAAGCGTGGGGCGCTTAATATATGAAATGTTATAATTATTTCATTTGTAAATATCTATGAGGGAAAAGTTATGAAAAATAGTAAAATGCACTCTGTTATTATCTTAAATTTTATTATAATTCTATTTTGAGGTATATAATTATGATTCATTGTTTGACCTTTAATTACTGTAATACAAACTCTTGTAATGAAAAATTATTTTCTAATTTTTAGTTCGGTTGCATATAAAAGCTGTATTATTTATTAAAAATAAAGGTACTTTACTCTTGGTCATTTTTCATATTTTTAGTTATAACTTACCCTGTAAATTACCAATCGGAGTAAAATTTGGTATTTATTAGATTTGGACCATGCGACCAGTTTTTCAAAAACGGCCGTTAAAAAATTCCAAAATTTTGGTTGATTTGTCCTCTTGTAACACTAGCAAAAGTATAGTATACAACTCGCCTATAATATACCATTTTTCACAATTTGAATAAATTTTAACTGACTGTTACGTCCATGTACATTTTTATCATGCAGATATTCTAACCGCGCAAGAATAAATTTATTAAATTTGCACGAATCATTTATCAAAGCATTAGATGCATAAAGTAAATTATTTTGAAATTAGTCGTTATACGTGCGAAGAATAGAAAAGGCCTCGGTAATTAGCAAATTCTGTGTATAGAAATTAATTGGTGATTTTCAGTTTTGCAGATCTGTAAGTCTTTTGTGAGGATTTACTTACTCTATTCCTTGGAAGAGTTATGGAAGTCGTTGGCTAGTACGATCATTTATGGTTTTAACTTGTAAAATTAAAATATTTACGATTATTTACTATAAAAATATTGGTAATACTTGTATATTTGAAAATGTATGTACGTTGTTGCCAGCTCAAACTTCATATCAAGTTTCAACAAAAGCAATTAGCGATTGGATAGAGAACGCATGCATTATTGAAATTGACGCAGTTAGGTAATCCCGCCCACTCTTGCAATATAAAAAATAAAAATTTATTTTTGGCAGTTTTAGTACGATTTCGTCTCTGTGTGGAGATACATATTAAGAATAGAGCCTCTATCTATTTAGAGACACAAAATGTGATGTGATTGATCGCAAATAACTTTAGAATAAACAAGTTATCAAGATGCGGTTTTCGCAGAAGCTTTTATTCGGTTTTAAATCAAAAACTGCTCACAAAATTTTCTCGTCCTTGAATGTCTTCATTGAATACAGAGGTTCTTTAATCTTGTTGACCAATAATTAAATTAATCATACTCTACAAGATTCTAGTAAGTAGGTATACTGAAAGATGCGTTTCTTTATCAATGAAATATGTAATGTCAAGCCTAAGGACATTTTGATTTTTTTTTATCTTTGACAAAACCACGAAGTCTGAGAGCCTAAATACTAACGTACCGTGGGTGTTCTTAAGTGATATAAGAGGGAGTTTGTTGACACGGAACTTAAATACTTGGAAGATTTGGGGGAAAGGAAAGACCTCCGCGGGCAGCAGGTTTCACATTCTAGAAACTCTAGGGATAAAAGAACGAACAAAAGTGGGAAGTTTGGGGCCTGTCCAGTCGGACCATATAGGGATGTATACGCGCGGAACCACAAGTTTCTTGGTTGGGAACCATGAGTGGAGGAACTATATTGGACAATTCTTCAGAGCAAAAGCCATGGAAGTACCTATAAAAAAGCGATAAACCCTCACAGCCCGATGATGGGCAAGAGAGGAAGCCTTTCTGAAAGTGAAGGATTATTAACTGAGACGAATAGGTCTTCCTGCCATTTGAGCAAGAAAGAACTTTGTTTTTAATATGTTTGTCGAAGAAGTCTTTGGCTTCAAAATTGTTTGATTGTAGTAGTTTCTTGCTTTAATGCTGGCCTGTCGGTTTTCTGGACTAGGATCCTGTAGAAATTTCCTGTGAGCCTGAACTTTTAAAATTCTAGCTTTATCACAAGATTTGGAAAACCAGTCATTAATTTTTTTTTAAATCAGCCATCACAACAGTATTTTGGGTAAATCAAGTTTTTTTTTGTGCCAGTTTTAAAATTTTCATATTTTTATGGACCTTGATTATTGTCAATTTTTATTTATTTTTAAATAATAGGTCAATACTTCCTTAATTGCAGTCTGCAATGAGTAGATCACTTTCAACAGTTTGAACAATAAAACCGGAAAAATTCTCATTAGGTTCGTCTCATGTACACAAAATTTGAACCCCAAAAGAACCAGGAATAAAAAACATGGTCACTACCAACAGAGCATACTTGTCAATCATTAAGCCATATTGCTATATCCCAAGGACAATAAAATTGTCCTATGGACAACAATTTAGTATGTTCAATTGACTGATTTTTAAAGAGATTGGTTGTCTAACGAATATTTTTAAAAAATTTGAAACCTTAAACTGTCCGATAGAACATAGTTAATTTTTATTTTATTTATTCTTAAAGTAAAATTTAGGTCTAATAGGATCCAAAACACCATAATGTATTAAAAATTATTAATAACTTCCCTCAGTTATTCAAGTGACTGGTTTTCCAAGAGGTTGTCTAACGAAATTTTTTGAATTTTTTAAACCTTGTAAGTCAATATTTTATTTTTGGCATTTTTTATGCCAAGGAAAATTTAGATCAAATACGATTTAAAACTCCATAATTTATTAAAAATATCAATAACTTACGTATTTTTGCTGGTTATCCCAAGAATACATATTAAAGGCAACTCACTTTTCTTTGCGAAACTTGGTCGACTGAGGGCTGCAGTTATGATAGAAAAAAAATGACGAATGGTCATAGTCATTTACCAAGAATTCCGACTTACCGACATTTTACATGCATCATATGGATGGATATAATTTCGGCGCAGAAGTAATTATGCAAATTTTGCAGCAGGTAAACTCGACGCGCTAGCGAAGGGTTCATAGTAATGCAGCAGGTATTCTTGACGCATAATTTTTATGCTATCTGTACCTGTACTGGAGAGAATTTGAACTAACCATGACTCCCCACCTATACTCTGTCTTCGGTGGAAAATTTTTGGGTAATATAGGTATAAGTAACAAACACCGAAAACCGCAACAGAGTATAGGGGGGTCATAGTTCTGGTTAATTAAATCTTTTTTTTCTTAATTAAATCATTCTTTTCTCTAACCTAAACAAAACTACCTGTACCTAAATATGCGTCGAAAATCCTATCGAATTTTTGATCTTTTCTTTGGCATAGTTAAGAAAGGTTGTTATGCGTCGAGATTACCAGCGCCGCATTATATTAATATTTTAATTTTTAAAAATATCGTGGCTGTCTGTGTGGACCAAATATATGTATATGACAAAAAAAGTGCCAAACTGAACATTCTTAAAAAACATACCATAGTTTTTTTTAATAAGTAGTATACCCATATATTAATTTTTAAAATTACAGTTATTTTAATAGAAGCGTTTTAAGTAATAGGAAGTTATACTATTGTTGCATGGGGACTAAGAGTAAACTTATGAAAGACGTCACTTTAATGTACTTAAAAATTAATAAAAAAACATAAATTGAAGAAATAATAACAATAATTATTGGTTAAGGATTTCTTTTTAACTTAAAATTATTTAGATGAGTGACTACTATAACACTTTAATTTATATATATTTTCTGTATTTTACCAGGGATCGAATAATTTTGCGTTTAAACAAATAATAGTTGATTAGCCCATTTAACATATTGAGATACCCATACCAAACAGAAAAAATAAAACATTTCAATTTATATCTAACTGCACACAAGATTATCAATTCGACCATATGTTCTAATCACTTTTTAAAAATCTGCCCACTTACTTACAAGAAGCACAAATATTGCTACTTCTCCACTTGATGTGTTTGCTTTCTTTACCATCTGAAGTACCATGCTGTGTACCAGGACAGTGACCATCACACAAACAAACATTGTTCGATAGATCTGCTACCAAGGTAAATACTCTTTAAATGCGGCAGATTTTTTTGACGGTCGGTATTATTGGTTTTAAGGGGGAGTGTTTAGATCTTAATTGTTTTGAGTTGGTAAAGAAAAGGTTTCTTTTCTCGATCGGACGGAAAGGTACATATTTCCAATACGTTTTTACCTCCAAAATGCATTATTTTTGTAGGTAAAAGATATTGCTAAAAACGTACTTTTCCGGCCATGGCCAAAAATAGTTTTTTTCCCGAACGCATTTTAGTATTTGAAGTATTACTTTTTGCTAAAGTTATCGGAGTTCTTACCAATTAATTTAGTTTTTGATTTTAAACCCAGTCTTCTTTTGTTTAATTTTTTATTTTATTTACTTCGAAAACAATAAAATTAGAAATATTAATTTCATAAACCCTATTAAAGTAAGCAGTGACAGTTGATTTGGAAGACGTCGGTACAGAAACCAAGGAGGTATGCCATTTTTAAAACCAGGTCTCGAAGTGACATTGCTGCTCCCCTAGAGTTTCTAAAAAATTGCCCATGTTAAGCAACCAATGTCTAAATTTTTTTATCATGGCTTGCTTAAAAATCTCTTTATCGTTTCCTCGAAAATTATTCGAAAAAATTTAAAAAGATCGATGCAGTAGTTTTGAAGTTAATATGGTCACCGACTTTAAAAACGTGAGTTGTGGGAAAAGGGCTTTAAAGTTAGCTTCGTACATAAGATTAATTGATAAGGTGGTTTATAAAACCTTCGTATCTTCGTTAATTTTGCTTCGATTAATTTCAAATTTTTACACGTTATTCTTAAAATGTTTTTTATTTAGGAAATGTATTTAAAAAAATGTCAAATAAAAAGTTTAGAAATCTTACTCCCCCTTAAACAAATTAAATCAAATATTTATTAAAACTTATTTGCCAAGAAGTTTAATAAGTGTAAGACCTGCTAAAAGAAGGAACTGGGGAAAAGTAAATATTACTCACCCACACTTTAAAATTTATTACATGTCTAGTTATATTTATAATAAACCTCTATTTCTTTTAAGCCTAGTCCATAAAAGATGTCGAAAGAAAATAAAACAGAGTTATTTGCAATTTTTGAATGTCATTCACTTTAAATAAACATCTGAAAAAAGACATCCGGTACGCGTATTTAATCAATAAATTTTACGCAGGTTAATGAATTGAAAATGTCCCGACGCAAATTACCATGAAATATTATGAATAATAAAAGTTTAATAACAAGCGCTTTGAACCAATGAAAACGACGAAAATATTTTATTGGGTGTTACTATTGTGTTTATGGTAGACGCCATATGGTAATGGACAATGGTAAGTAAATAGTAGAACAAAATATTTTTTGACGTAGAATGTTAACACATTTCTAAACTTGGTTGTGGCAATGGTAGTTCTATCTATAAAATATAGTTTAATTTTGTCTTGTAAATAATTAAAGCTTTCTCTTGGTTGTAGTCGTAATCAACCCCTGATCTCGATGGATTGTGCAAGCCAGTTGAGGGTAAACGCACCCGGCGCCAAACAAACTATCCGCATTATAGGAAAGAATTTGTTGACGGCGTCCTGGTTTTCTGTTCGAAGTACGGTATCTAATGAGCGTTACGGTCAGACCGCTAACGAAGGGTACGGGGTGCCGGTGTTTGTATTTTGCCACGGTTTTTAAGTGCGCATGTTCGTCTACCCACTGAGCGAGGTCTTAAAAATCCGAAAAATGCTTCTTGCCACTGCGGATCTAAATGTAGGTTATCTATGTAATCAATACATAAAGTTAAACGTAAACGTTCAGCTTTGGTAACCACACGTTGAAAAGAAAAGATCCACTTCTAAATGTAGGGTCCCTTTGATGCAAAAAATCCAATTCCAAATTTTGGGCCTTCGAACCGGATATTTTAATAAAAGATGTAGAGAAAACAAACAAACCCATTTAAACTTTTTTAATATCTCTAACTTTAACTTAAAATGTAAGAAGTAAAGATATCTGGCACTTTTAAATTAATACAAACAAAACATTCTACAGAGGTTACTAAATTAAAAATATCCCGCCACAAATATCCTTTAAAATAACAAATAATGAGGCAGGGGCGTAGCCACTGCCCTATAAATGGTACGATGCTCTCAAACGTATGTAAGAAAAATTTTTGTGCTTGAAAACTGTGTCTTTAAAAGTGTATATACGAACGAAAAAGCAATGCTGAAATAAAAAGAAAAAGAATGTTCTTTAGGAAATGGGGACCTTCTTTTTATCTTCAAATTTCTTTTGGGTCCCCTATTCATTGTGATACATGCCCGCCACTGTAATAAAGATTTAATAATGAGCGCTTTCAACGGGCGTAAGAAATTTTGACACCAAGCAGGTAGTGACTAAAATTTATTGGCAGTTTTTGACACCAGACCCAAAAGTCCATTTTTATCTTACAGGTATATTCGACACCAAATAAAAACTCTTTGTTATATGCAACATTTTATTTAATTTTTTTATAACATTGTATTTGTTTGGTACCCCAAAGGTGGAAATAGAATTCTTAAGGGATTTATAAAGGCTGTATTTGTCTTGACGAATTTAAGAAAAAAGGATTGGCTTACCAGAACTAACCATAACCCTCAAACTGTTTTAATTACCCTGTCGGTCACCGTACCTATCTGATTTATGGCGCGGTGTCGAAATATCTTCTAACAAAATTTGACCCTTCAATTACCCCAGACAAACACAATTTGATGTCGAAAGTTCGCCCGCGGCTTTGAACCAATGAAAACGATAAAAATATTTTATTAGGTATTACTATTGTGTTTTAGGTAGGCGTCATATGGTAGTAAACAATAGTAAGTGGTAAAACAAAATATTTTATGACCTAAAATGTAAACACATTTTCAAACTTCGTTGTGGCAATGGTAATTCTATCTATAAATATAGTTTAATTTTGCCTGGTAAATGATTATAGCTTTCTCTTGGTTGTAGTCGTAATCAACCCCTGATCTCGATGGATTGCCAATGTTATAACCTACGCGAAACAAAAGTTACATTTCATGGGCTAAAAAACCGGTTTGTGCGCAAGCCAGTTGAGGAGTAAACGCACCCGGCGCCAAACAAACTATCCGCATTATAGGAAAGAATTTGTTGACGGCGCGGCGTCCTGGTTTTCTGTTCGAAGTACGGTATCTAATGAGCGTTACGGTCAGACCGCTAACGAAGGGTACGGGGTGCCGGTGTTTGTATTTTGCCACGGTTTTTAAGTGCGCATGTTCGTCTACCCACTGCGCGAGGTCGTAAAAATCCGAAAAATTCTTCTTGCCACTGCGGATCTAAATGTAGGTTATCTATGTAATCAATACATAAAGTTAAACGTAAACGTTCAGCTTTGGTATACACCCGTTGAAAAGGAAAGATCCACTTCTAAATGTAGGGTCCCTTTGATGCAAAAAAATTCCAATTCCAAATTTTGGTCCTTCGACCCAAATATTTTAATAAAAGACGTAGAGAAAGACAAACAAACCCATTTAAACTTTTTTAATATCTCTAACTTTAACTAAAAATGTAAGAAGTAAAGATATCTGGCACTTTTATTTAAATACAAATAAAACTTTCTACAGAGGTTACTAAATGAAAAATATCCCGACACAAATCTTTAAAAATAGCAAATACTAAGGCAGGGGCGTACGTGGTACGGGGCTCCCAAACGTATGTAAAAAAGTTTGGTGCTTGAAAACTGTGTCTTTAAAAGTATTTGATACGAACGAAAAAAGCAATGCTGAAATAAATAAGAAAAACAATGTTCTTTGGAAAGTGAAGACCTTCTTTTTATCTTAAAATTTTTTGGGCCCCCTAATTCATTGTGATACAGGGCCCCTCCAAAGCACGCTACGCCACTGTAATAAAGATTTAATAATAAGCGCTTTGAACGGGTGTAAGAAATTTCGACACCAAGCAGGTAGTGACTAAAATTTAATGGCAGTTTTTGACACCAGACCCAAAAGTCCATTTTTACCTTACAGGTATATTCGACACCAAATAAATACTCTTTGTTATATTCAACATTTTATTTTAAAATTTATATACAACATTGTATTTGTTTGGTACCCCAAAGGTGGAAATAGAATTCTTAAGGGGATTTATAAAGGCTGTATTTGTCTTGGGTTTAATTAAGGAATTTAAGAAAAAAGAATTGGCTTACCAGAACTAATCATAACCCTTAAACTGTTTTAATTACCCTGTCGGGCGCCGTACCTATCTGATTTACGGCGCAGTGTCGAAATATCTTCTAACAAAATTTGACCTTTCAATTACCCCTGACAAACACAATTTGATGTCGAAAGTTCGCCCGCGGCTTTGAACCAATTAAAACGATAAAAATATTTTATTAGGTATTACTATTGTGTTTTAGGTAGGCGTCATATGGTAGTAAACAATAGTAAGTGGTAAAACAAAATATTTTATGACCTAAAATGTAAACACATTTCCAAACTTGGTTGTGGCAATGGTAATTCTATCTATAAATATAGTTTAATTTTGCCTGGTAAATGATTATAGCTTTCTCTTTTTTTTTTTTCACCCTTTCGGGGTCATCCCACCCAGGTCCGACGACCGCCCCCTAGGTGGTGCACTGCAGCCTGAAGGCTTATTGTACCTTGACCCCTACTCCTTCTCATTCACACACCATTCATTCCATAACTTAGATGGTTGTTGCTCGGTCCGCATCCACGAGCAGAACACCGTGTGCCGTTGCCCAAAACACCGCTGTCGCCGGACACCCATCCAAATTATGGGCGCGCATTTCACTGCTTAACTCCGGAGATCGACGCTTGCCGATACAACCGAAGCAGCCACAAGCGCGCCTTAGCTTTCTCTTGGTTGTAGTCGTAATAAAAACGAAAAATCAAACGTAAACGTTTACAACCCGACGTTGTAAAGAAAAAATCCACTTCTTAATATAAAGTCCATCATATGCAAAAATTTAAACTGAAAATTTTGGTCCTTCAAACCGGATATTTTTATAAAAGATATAGAGAGAAAAAAGCAAACCTATTTGCACTATCTTATTATCTTTAACCTAAAATAAAAATGTAAGAAATAAAGACATCTGACACTTTTATTTAAGTACAAACAATAAATTCTACAGAGGTTAATGAATTGATAATGCCCCAAAACCAATTACCATAAAGCACAATGAATAATAAAGGTTTAATAATGAGAGCTTTAAACGAATGAGAAACGATGAAAATATTTTTGGGTGGTAATATAGTGTTCTAGGTAAGCGCAATATGGTAGTGGAGAATGGTAAATGCTAGAACAAAATTTGTTTATTTAATTTAATAATATATTTAATATTTTATGACAAAGAATATAAATATTATTTTATTAAATAATTGTGTTGTGGCAATGGTAATTCTATTAATGAAATATAGTTTAATATTGTCTTGTAGTTAATTATGGATTTTTTTGGTTGCAGTCATAATTAAAATGTAGAGGTAAAAGTAAACGTTTTGCTTTTATAACCAAACGTTAGAAAGGAAAAATTCACGTCCATTCGTTGCAAAAATTACAATTCAAAATTTTGGTCCTTCGAACCGGATATTTAAATCAAAGATGTAGAGTAAAAAGCAAACTTATTTGCACTTTTTAATATCTTAAAATGATAATGTAAGAAACAAAGACATCTGGCACTTTTATTTAAATACAAACAATAAATTTTACAGAGGTTAATGAATTGAGAATGTCCCGACACAAATTACCATAAAACATAATGAATAATAAAAGGTTTAATAATGAGCGCTTAAGCCAATGAAATCGACGAAAATATTTTATTGGGTGTTACTATTGTGTTCTAGGTAGACGCAATATGGTAGTGGACAATAGTAAGTGGTAGAATAAAATATTTTATAACGTTAGAATGCAAATACACTTCTAAATTGGGTTGTGGCAATGGTAATTCGGTAGCCAATTGGTAAACGGAGATATTGAAACGTATGTTAGATAGATAGACAGATATTAACGTTTTTAACTATAGAAGGAACAGTTTAAAAATGTAAATTCGGTGCTCTTTGATTAAAGAAAAAAAATCACAAAAAAGTTTAAAGCAAATAAATCGGCATGCTTGTCTTCGCGGCCGCCTTTGCTATATTTCTTTTATGATATGCCGGTTGATGCGGCTGGTCATCGCAGTATGGGATACAAATTAATTTTTTTGGTCAAAATTCTGAAACTTACCAATCTAACTTAAAATAAAGTGCTTTTTACGGGAAAAATATTATAAATTATTACAAATGCTTTTTGGAAACCTAAAACTTATTATATTTTATTATAAATTAATACCCCCCTTAACATTTTTATTTTTTATTGTACAAAACAAACTAAAATGTCAGCTTGTTTGGTTAATTCGGTAGTATTTTAATCAGTAATCCGATGATTATTATCTCATATGATATACAGGGTACAACAATAGGTATGATTTTTTAAATGGAATACTCTGAATATTATATCACCACCAAAAAATCTTTTAAAATGCTTTAAAAAATTACTACATTTTATGTGTCTATCTCAATTAGTTTCGGAAATATGACCATCTAAATCCGAAAAATAATTTTAAATTATTCTTAGAAGCGTAAAAGAGATACATCTTCCCAACTTTTTTATTTTTTAACGTATAAAATAAATAAAAAACACTGTTTTGTTGGGTAGATTCTGTAGAATCCATATCTTTCATCAGAATGCTTTTATCTTCTAGGATATACAGTGTAGGACAAAACATATTAAATTTTAAAATGGAAAACCTTGTAAATTATAAAAAAATCTTATATCTGTCCTTACACTCAGAAGTAGCAAAAAGTAGGAAGACAATTGTAAGTACAAAAACTGATAAAGAAAAAAGTAAAAAAATCTTTGACAAAAGTAGCGACACTTCGCGAGACTGCATCGGAAACACAACAATAGCTCTTATTATTTAAACTCTTTTACTTTTTTTAGTAAACAAGGCTAAAAATAAACTAGATATATTAAATGTTGTATATTTATGTTTACTTAAAATACATTTTTAAGTTTCTTATTACCCCAATAAAAGTCGTCATATCCTTTTATAATTTTGCGTACATGTAGTTTGAAGTATCTACTTTGACATACACAGCATGAGCCATTAAAATTTCAAAGTTGCTTTTTGGCCAAAATAATGGATTTCTATCCCATAGTGTATCGGCGCGTCGCTGTAAAGGATAGCGGCGCCTTTGTATAAAATAGTCCGATTGCAGACGGCCTTTTTTATGTTTTTTGTATTATTTTCAAAGGGTACCGAATTTGCGCTTTTAAAATGTTCTTACTATACTTTCGTAGACTTCTCTATACCTAATAAAATTATTTTATTGGTTTTTTATGCTTCTTAATACTAAGTAAACACCAACATAGAGAATGTCTTTAAAAGTCTGTACAAAATGTTACCACACATTCCTTGGACTAAAATACAACGTTCTAACCCAATTTACCTTAGTCAAAAAGTAGATTTTTGCGAGATACAGGGTGTCAAAGTTCCCATGAAATTTTATTTCTTTTATTATTATAATAATTTTTCCGCTGATTAACATGATGTCAACAGAAAAACAATTAAACGTTGGGTTTTTGATTAATTGCAAAAAATACTTTTTAAATGGATTACCATGTACATATTATGTCACCATTCAAAAGATCTATCTATAGGAAGAAGATCTATAGGGCTTTAAAAAAGTATTTATATACTATGTCCAATTTTTAATAGTTTTAGAAATATGGCCATCCTTGGGAATTTGGTAGGTAACAGGCAATTATAATTATTTTACAGAGCTTTAAGAAAATACAAGATTTGATATGTCTATCTCTTATATTTTTGGAAATATGGCCTGGACTGAAAATTGTTTTTTTATTATATCTACAGCGCTTAGTTATAAGCACTAAGTTTAGTGTCGTGGAAAAAATGGACAAGAGGTTTACTTTTTTTTAGATTTGAATGGCAATATTTCCAAAACTATAAGAGAAATATTAATCAAATCTGGCATTTTCCCAAAGCCCTATAAAATATCTATTTAATAATGATGTAATATACCGGGTGTTTTATTTAACAATGCCAGTTAACTATCAAATTTCTGAGGATGGTCATATTTTCAAAACAATTAAAAATTGGATATCACATAAAGACTTTTTTAAAGCTCTTTGATAGATCTTTCGAATGGTGACATATACAGGGTGTTTTATTTAAAAAATTCATTTTTTTGCTTTTTCTTTAAAACTAAAAAAGATAGGTTATGGGTATATTATAGGTTTTATATCAGGAACAGCTTAAAGACCTTAAATGTTAAGAAATATATAGAGTGCTCCATTAAAATTACCTGGGTTATCATATTTAGAAGTTCAAATTTTACAGCACTTCCGTAGAGTAGTATTTTATTGTTTCCTATAAAGGTAAAGCCTTTAAAAGAACTATTTTAGGCATATTAAATTTTTGTGATAATCATTTGTTTCCCATAAAACTGCATATTGTGCTTTGCTGTTGTTTAGATATTTTCAAATGCCATTTTCTCCAAAGCCAAAAAGTTAGGCTACGGAAATATAAAAGGTTTTGTATCAGAAATGACTTGTAAAATCCAAATTTTTAAAAATATACAGGGTGTTCTATTTAAAATAGCAAATTTTATATTACTTCCGGTTAAACCGTTTAAATTGCTGGGTAGTAATTTCGTTGTCACTCGGTATATAAGTGTAGGTAAAGTTAAAACTTATGAGAAAGAAAAAGTCGAATTGAAAATCCCACTTTATTTCTTACAAATACTTCCAATAAATTATAAAAACCGAATAAAGAGTCATTATATAAACAGTTGTTTAACATAGCTACCGTCCAAAGACTTACGTATTGAAATAGACAGAGAAAAATACCACGGTGTCATTTCAATGATAAAAGAACAGAACATTAGTTGAATTGGTGCTTAACGAACATATTTATACTTATATAGTGTGAGAACATATTTGAAACGGTCAATGCATTATTAAAAATTATATTAAACGATACAGATAAACAAAAATAATGAGCGGGCATCGTATATGGGCAAGTTATATGTGGAGAATCCAACAAAACGTTTAAAAACAGCAGCGTTAAGCAGATTCCTCAAGTGTTTGGTGAGAAATGTCCGGCATATAAATATGGCGGATAAAAGAATTATGACCTGCTGTACAAACTTACGCTAAATACATATTTAAGTACGTCGTTTCGTAAAGACTGGTAATTTTGTCTAATTGTTTGTAGTTGTGGAGTATCGATAGTTGATTGCTGACAATTTCAGGTATTAGTTAAACTTAAAAACCAATGCTTTAATATGTCGATATACATACAGGGTGTTTCTAAAAAATGCAAAAAAATTTAAATAGTTTCCAGCAAACACTATTTGCCGGCAATATAAATTTTTCATATTGGCATTGATGGTAAAGCATTGGCAATTGGTGGCAATATTATGCCAACATCTAATATGCATTAAAAAGTCAATCCTAAATAAACACTCAATTGCCAATAAATTTTACATGCAGGCGTATTATAATAATAATAATAATAATATATTGCTTTATTGTCGAAGAATAATCTTTTGACAAAGCAGAATAAAATTAAAATATTAACAATAATAATAATATTAATAATAATAAGATACATGCTTTATGTAATGGTACGACTAATTAAAATTATCATCAAAGTACTCTCTTAATACATAATACGCTTTACTTAATAACAAGTTTTGAACAGATAGTTTAAATTTTTTAAAAATTTTAATTTTTTTAATATCAGTGGGCAAATGATTATAAATTTTTTTGAGTCATAAATTAAAGATTTTTTTGTTAATGATGAATTTGGATTCGGAAGTTGAAGTTGAGATTTTTTTCTAGTATCATATAAAGAATTATTAGGACTTTTTAAACAATTTTTTTAAAAATTAAACATACTGTTTCTAAAATATAAATAGAGGTAAGAGTTAAAATTTTCTTTGACTTAAACAACGGTTTACACGAATCTTTTGTCTTTGCTTTGCAGATATATCTAACTGCTCGTTTTTGTAATACAAATACTGAATTTAATAAATATTGATACGAGTTTCCCAAAAACAAATTCCATATCTTATGATAGAATCAATTAAAGAAAAATAAATAGATTTTAAAACTGAAAAATCTTCTAATTCTTTAGAGAGTATTCTAATACCATAACAATTAGATGCTAGTTTATTACATAGTTTTTCTATATGATCTTTAAAATTTAGTTTAACATCGACAAAAAGGCCTAGAAATTTAGTACATGAAGAATATTTAACAATTTGATCATTCATAAATATGTTATTAAGAGTACATTTAAATGTTAGGATATTAGTTTTATTAATATTAAAAGTAAGCAAATTAGAATCACACCAGGATTTAATTTTTAAAATATCATTATTAATTGAATCGTATAATACATTTTTATTTTTGTTGTTCCATAAAATAGTGGTGTCATCAGCAAACATAGTAAATTGGCCTTTATATCGATAAAAGCTAAATCATTTATATATAACAAAAATAATAACGGTCCAAGTACAGAACCTTGAGGAACACCACAATTTATGAATTTACTTTCTGATTTAATATTATTTAATTGTACAATTTGTGATCTTTCTGAAAGATATGATTTGAACCAATTTAAAGACGTACCACGAAAACCATATATTTGAAGTTTTCGTAAAAGAATAGAATGATTTACACAATCAAACGCTTTAGACAAATCACAAAAATAGCAGCTGCAAAATCACCCTCATTTAATGATGTGTATAGATGTTCGAGAAATGAAAATATTGCATCATTCGTATTTTTATTTTTTGAAATCCAAATTGTTTTAAGTTTAAAATCTTATGTTTTTGAATAAAAGAAATCATTCTATTTTTGACAATTTTTTCAATTATTTTAGAAAGAGTAGGTAATAAACTAATAGGTCTGAAATTAGAAGGTGTATCATAATCTCCCCTTTATAAATTGGTATAATTACAGAAGCTTTTAGACATTTTGGAAATACCCCATTTAAAAAAGAAAAATTTATTGCATCAGCCAATACTTGTAAAGCTGAGTTAGAAAGTTTAGAAAATATTTTAATTGACAAGTTATCCCAACCGGAAGATGATTTGTTTTTGATTTCATTAAAAGCACCAAGAATCTCTTCTACATTAGTTGGACTAAAAAAAAAGGTTTCATTAATAACAATGTTTTCCATATAAGTAAGTGGATTAATATTGCAAATAATATCTTTAGATAAATTTGAGGCTACAGAGCAATAGAACGAATTTAGTGTTTCACTAGTTAATGTAGTATTTATGGTTGGTAAGTTGTTTTTTCCACGAAGGTTATTAATAATAGACCAACATTCTTTTTTAGGATTAGATGACATAGATATTTGATTTTCATAGTAATTTTTTTGGCTAGTTTTATTATTTTTCGATAGATGCTACGGTATTTATTAAAATAAGTAATAAAAGAACTATTTATAGCAGTAAACTTCCTTATGTAATGTAAAGACCGCATATTTTTAGAACTTACTTTAATACCTTTCGTAATCCAATTATTTTTTGACTTTTTTTAATAATTTTTATAGGAAATGCTTCTTCAAATAATTTTAGAACTCTAGAATGAAAAGCTTCTAGTGGGTCAGCCATATTAACAATATCATTCCAATGATTATGTGATATAAGATTTTGAAATTTTTTGTAATTCTTTTTAGAATAAATTCTACCTTTATTTTTTTTACTATTGTTCTTTTTTGTTTTATAATTAAACTCACAATAAATAGC
This sequence comes from Listronotus bonariensis, assembly GCA_014170235.1. NCBI lineage: Eukaryota > Metazoa > Arthropoda > Insecta > Coleoptera > Curculionidae > Listronotus > Listronotus bonariensis. The sequence continues at coordinate 97,771 of JACEGR010002608.1, read as the reverse complement.
TTCATGATCTGATAAACTAGAATTTATTTTTTTACAAGATAGTATAATATTTGAACAAATATAATCAATAGTAGAATGAGAATATTGAGAGAATCTGGTAGGAAAATTAATACTCATGGTTAAATTGAATGAATGCAATAAATTTTTTAAATTAAATGAATGTTGATTATTATTAGCTAAGTAATCGATATTAAAATCACCAGTTAAAATACAAGAAGATAATTTAGGAAGTCCTGATAATAGAATTTCAAGATTAATGAAAAAACTTTTAATATTAGCTAAAGGAGGTCGATATAAACAGATAATAAATAAGTTATTTTTTTGAGAAAATATTATTGAAAATTCAAATTCTTTTTCAACTAATAAATGATCAAATTTGGTAAAATTAATAAAATCGGATTGTTTTGCAAAATCATTTTTTATAAAGATCATCGTACCACCATGTATTGAATATTTTCTAGAAAAATTGGATATCACTGTGTAATTTTGTAAATAAATAGGTTCATCATATTTCAACCAATGTTCAGTTACAAGAAATAAATCTGGAAAATTATTATTTTCCATAAGTATAAACAATTCATCCGCTTTATTTCTTATAGACTGAACATTTAAAAGTATCATGGATAACATACATTTTGTGGTGTTTTGCCTAAAAAATTATTAGATTTGTTTGGTGATGTAGGGATATTTACAATATTTGAGTCAAACTGATTGATATTATTAAAGCTATTAAGAATTTTGTTTTCAGATTCATTATTAGTTTTAACAAATATAAGTGTTTTAAAATTGTTTTTATTAAAAATAATATTGCATACAATCTCATCAATAAACAAATTGCTATGTTTTTTATACAAAAATTCATTAATGTTTAAAAATGATATAGAAACCGCAGAACCTCTATTTATATTATACAAACAATTTTGTAGATTATGGTTAAATAAAGATATTTTATCACGATTAAAATAATCTTTTAAAGGACATGATATAAATAAAAAATTTGTGTTGAGACACAACTTCAATTTGCTGATAATCTCACTAATTCTAGGATAATTCGAGTTTTTAAAGTCATTATATCCTGCAAATATAATAACATAATCATTAATACTAAAATTTTTTGTAATTATTTCCATATCATTAATTATATTTTTAAAATTAGCTCCAGGTTTTATAATAGATTGTATTTCAAAATTTTGTAATTTATTATGTTTGCGAATACTATTGCAAATAAATCTGCCATATTCATCGCATAAAACAAGTATCTTACCCTTTTTCCCTAAAGAAATATTATTTAAACCATTATTTTTTAATATAAACGATGACATATTAACTTTGGAAACATTAGTTAGTGTTTTTACTTCATCATTCTTGATTTTCGCATCAACTTGTTCGCAAATATTTTCAAAACCAGCAAATTCTTTCTTCTTTTTGTTTTTCTTGTTTTTTTCTTCTTCATTTACTTTTAGGCCGGATACCTTATTTTTCATTAAAAAGATATCATTTTTATAGTTATTATTTGTAATTAAAGATAATGTGTTATCATCTGAACTATTTATTAACGGCTTCATTTTGTTATATTTCAAATTATCCTTAATGTTTAAATTATTAATTATATTTGACTTTTTCTTCATTTTAATACCATTATTTATTTTTTCCAAATCTTGTTTATCTTCATTATGTACTTCCTTATTTAAATTGATATTTATTTGATTTTGATTTTTTGCAATTTTAATATATTCATCAGAAGAAAGAAATTTAACAAGTTCTATATTTGATTCTTTTAAATTAGTAATTTCTTCAGAGATTTTTGTAAAAGGCAGTAAAATTTAGAAATTTCCTGGTTAAAAACATCTACAGATATGTAGGATTTATTCTCTTTGGTATTATCATCCTGATCGTTAAAAAATAAATCTTTACTAGTTAATTGATCTTGAATATTTTCATCTTGGGTTGAGAATATATCTTGCGAAAAATTTTCGTCATTGGTAGTTAATTTACAATTTTCACAAAAGAATTTCAAATTTCTTGATGTTAGAATGGCAAGGTTAAATTCTTTTAAAGTTAATTTTGAACATCTCTTACAAAAATCTGGTACATTTATCACAAATAACAATTTTAGTGGAATTTTCCTTACATGAAACACATATTTTTTGATTTTTTGACATTTTTGACATTTGTCCAATAATTATTTGAATGGAATCTGAATATTTTCCAGGAAATGTATGGTACTTTAATTTCTTCTAATAGTCCAAATTTTTTTCTTTACAGTGGTATATAAACAGTAAAGTATTCTAAAAATATTGTATAAAACTAGTAAAAATTGTAGAGCAAAATTATGACACTTTGACAAGTTTAGGTAAAGGTAAAAAAATGGCAAGCATACAAAAATGGCGGCATACCAATCCTGATTAAATAAAGCACGCGTTTTTGTTGCAGGCAAATAAATATTGGATTTTTGAAGGCAAACCTTCAACGCACATTCATACTTTTTAAACCATATTATTAACATTGGTATTTAACTGACATTAAAGCAATTTTTTTGATCTGTTTTATTTATAATCGCAGCTAAACAACATTATTTTATGTTTTTTTACATAATTCAAAGAAAATGGCCTTTTCATAACATTTTATTGTTACAAATCATGCAATTAAAAATTAAGTCAAACAAAATGTTTATTATGTATTTTTGGGAGAATAAAAATAAAATTATGATAAAATTAGCTAGGTTAATTTCGACCGGAGATGACAAATTCAAATTTCCCGCTTAGCCGAAATACAAGATTTGACGATTTTGACAGATGAAGAAAAATTGCTTTTGTTTTACCGCTTTGTGCAATTGTTTTCTACGTAGTTTTCTGGCTTTTTAGTTTTTTTTAAAGAAAATAGGTTTTTAATACCCATAATTAAGTGTATTCATTACCTAATTAGTGTGTGTTGTGTGATTAATTGGTGATGGCTAGTCGAGAAGGCGAGTTATTCAAGTAGACTGTTCGGAGCTGTAATCTTTTAAAACCCTTTATGTTTGTAGTTACTTAACAAAATTATATGAAATTAGGGAGTTGGCTTATTAAAAGTTTTAAAGACGTGTCAATAAAAAATATTAATATATTTAATAGTTTTTTTTTGACATTTAACTCCTTTAAAATATTTCTCCCTATGTTTTGGATCTGAAAATTGAGTGTAAGTGTTTCTTGAATACTTATTATTTTAAAGTGTTTTCTTTTGATTTACCATTTTTTTTTAATTTTAATACATACCTTTAATTTTTTATGGTTTATTGTTACTGTATAAAAATTTATATTATGTTATTTTTTAATGATAATGTTTTCCTGCCTTTTTCTATATTTTTTTGATTACAAAATTCTAAATATGTTATTTAACTTTTGAGACATTCAACTTATTAAACTTGCAATACTTATTTAATAATAAATGCCATTATCCTAAACGCATTTTTTCATCATACCTTATTAATGATGGATCCAATCACATTATCTGCAACACGTGGCCCAATAACGGCCAATTGTCCACTTTCGTGTCTTTTTGATACCTGTTTTGCCAATGTCTTGCCATTAAAGAGTGTTGGCAATGCCAGTAAATGTAAAATGTATGGCCGGCAAAAATTTTATATGGGTTATTTCTTGCCTAAAATAAATAGTCCGGGAGGTAGCAACGTCGAGAAAACAAGAATTTTAGGTTGGCTGATTTTTTAATATGTTTTCCGTCCTCTTTCGGGTAGATTATCGGCTGTCTGGCTGGCGGTAGCGTTTGCGTTAGCGCCCAGCTGTCACCTTGACATTTAGAGCTGTCACTGATATGTCAAAAAATACAGGCGTTTGTCATATATTATCTTTCCAAGTTTCATCAAAATATACCGAACGTTTTAGAAGTAAGAACTGGGAAGGACTGTATAATTAGCAACGATAAAAGTGTTTGGCAATAAAAAAATATGTTTGGTAAATCTACCTAAAGACAAGAAATTAAAAATTAGGTTTCCTAAAATGTTTTCAAAGCCTTGGATTATTACCTGTACAGGTAGGATGCGAACTAATAAATGCAACCGCTACCGCCAGCCAGACAGCCCAGGGTCTATCCAGAAGAAGAAGGTGAACAGTATGTCAAAAATCAGCTGACCTAATATTATTTTTTGAAAACGTTGGTACTTCCTATATTAAAGTGGTAGTTTGCTTTATAAACATAGGGTAAAAAGTCAACCATTAGGGATATATTGCGGTATAAAAATGGCGAAAATAATTAATAGTTTAAAAAACTAAAAAACACGGTTTTATATGCAACCGAATTATTTTCTAATTTTTCATTAAAAAAATATTGTCATTTCATAGTAAAAAGCGTGGGGTGCATTTTACTATTTTTTCATAACTTTTCCATCATAGATATTTGCAAATATAATAATTATAACATTTAATATATTTATCACCCCACGCTTTTTACTATGAAATGACAATATTTTTTTTAATGAAAAATTATTTTCTAATTTTTCGTTCGGTTGCATATAAAAGCGTGTTTTTTTAGTTTTTTTAAACTATTAATTATTTTTCATTTTTAGTTTCTGCTACTCTTGACAAAATGGCGAAACATTTTTTTAATGAACAAGGGTGGCAAATTTTAAAATTTTTCCAACAGATTGCAACTCACTAAAAAAATTCTTCTTCATTAAGTAGCAAAGTTTGAAATTTTGCCAACAGATGGCAATCCAGGCAATGTTTGGACCGTTGCCAATATATTGCAACCTACTAAAAAATTTCTTCTTTATTTAATAGCAAAGTTTGATATGTTGCCAACAGATGGCAACCTAGGTGTTGTTTTTACAATATAATGGAATTTTTTTCCTGGCGATCCAAAAAAGATAACGGGATACTGTTTGCAGATTATTGCATTGTCATGTTTCCTTAATACGTGTGCAAAGTTTCAAAGAAATCGAATAGCTGGAAGTTGGTTAAAATTAGGCTCAAAGATTCCGTTACATAGCCAGATAGTTACAACCCAAGTTAATAAAAAAGCGTGTTAACGGCATTTATTAACTGTTATTGTTCATAAAAATTGAACACCAATGGTGCAACTAACCCAATTGTGTAAAAGAACTTATTAATTTTTATTGTTCATAAAAATTGAACACCAATGGTGCAACTAACCAAATTGTGTAAAAACGAAAAAATTTCTTCTTCATTTAATAGCAAAGTTTGAAATGTTGCCAACAGATGGCATCCTAGGTGTTGTTTTTATAATATAATGGAATTTTTTTCCTGGCGATCCAAAAAAAGATAACGGGATACTGTTTGCAGATTATTGCATTGTCATGTTTCCTTAATACGTGTGCAAAGTTTCAAAGAAATCGAATAGCTGGAAGTTGGTTAAAATTAGGCTCAAAGATTCCGTTACATAGCCAGATTGATAGATAGTTACAACCCAAGTTAATAAAAGCGTGTTAAAAATACCGTAACGAATAGCGCTAGAATAATGAAATACTATGAAAATATTGCTTTTATAAAAATTCACTTACGGAATATTTTTGCACTTTTTAGAATTATTAGTGGCAGAAATAGACTACCACCATCGTTCTTGCTAACGAAATTTAAAGAGACACCTACCCAATGACCTCGCATAGTATAAATTTTGATAGACTGGTCTATTTAAAAACTTTTTACCTTTCGTTGAACTTACCAATTACAAATAAAAAAAATAAATGTGAATTAAAACGTACCGGGACGGAAAAATTTATTTTATAAAAATCTTTTATCTGCTGTCATCGCATTTGTCAGGCATTTGTAATATGTCTTAATTTGACATTGCTTGGTAGTTTAAATACAATACTCATTTTGTTTTTAAGCAGAGTGCCGATGCACACAAGGTAAATATTCATCTTTGTTTGGGTACATAGGTTTATAAAAGTTATAAAATAAATTTGCATTACCTTTCCCACCATAGGTCCTTATTGGAAATAAATTGGCAGTTGTTTCTAGAGCTAGTGGCTTCTGCAGTCATGGCCAACTGGGACAAAAAATTAATTTTGATATAAAAATTAAAAATACCTAAAAAGTGGTATAAATTATTTTAAGGGGGAAAAAACGTACTTTAAAAATGTACAAAAAATAAAATGGCGGCCATTAAAAACGAAGGTTGATAATGGTATCTCAAAACCGAAACGTCGAAATTAAAATCTGAATACAAAAATGCATTGCTCCTAAAAAGTTGCCTTTATAATGCTTTAGCAACAGCAGCACTTTTCTAAAATGCATGTTATTCATTATTTTAAAGGGAAAAAACGTACTTTAAAACTGTACAAAAAAATAAAATGGCGGCCATTAAAAAACGAAGGTTGATAATGGTATCTGAAAACCGAAACGTCCAAATTAAAATCTGAATACAAAAATGAATTGCTCCTAAAAAGTTGCCTTTATAATGCTTTGACAACTGCAGCACTTTTTCTAAAATGCATGTTTCCAGTTTTTTTTAACTCCAAAACCAAACAAGATACAGTTGTCATCAAAACGGCATTAGATTAACCATTGAGTGGCCCACAACGTTCCCCATTTAACCATCTTTCTATCTCTTATAGTTTCCAATATCCCAATACATTCCCTACCAGTTTTGGACACACTGTACGGGGAACCAAAAGAGGTCGGATAAGGACACGGCATAAAATTATTTTAGTATGTACAGGGCGCTCAAAAAAAGTGTGACGTTTCCAAGTTATATTTTTTAAATAAAACAGCCTATATTTTATGCGCGGAAGCGGCGCTTTAACCCAGCCTGTCAATTTTTTTTTTATCTTTGGACAATTTACGAAGGCTGAAAACCTAAATACTAACGTACCGTGGGTGTCTTAAGCAGGGTAAGAGGAAGTTTGTTAACACGGGACTTAAAAACTTGAAGATTTGGGGGAAGGAAAAACCTCCGCTGGCAGCAGGTTCCACAGTCTAGAAACTCTAGGGATAAAAGAACGAACGAAATGGGAAGTTCGGGGCCTGTCCAATTGAACTGTATGGGGATGCATACGCGCGGCACCACGAGTTTCTCTGTTGGGAACTGCAAGAGGAGGGACTATACTGGACAATTCGTCAGAGCAGAAGCCGTAAAAGTATCTATAGAAGAGCGATAGAGCTCCCACAGCTCGACGATGGGCAAGAGAAGGAAGTCTTTGAGTAAGTAAAGGATCATTAATAAGACGAACAGCCCTTTCTTTGAATGGCATCAAGAATGCCGAGGGTTGTAGGAGATGCCATTTCCCAGACATGAGAACAATATTCCAGAGAGGGTCGAATTTGGGACACATACAAAGTGTATAAATTGGAAAGAGAAAAATACTTTTCGGAAAAGAAATCCAAGCTTTTTTGAAACCGCGGTGGCTATAGATACAATGTGTTTATGCCAGTTAAGGTTATTCTCAAATGTGATGCCCACAAGGTTAAATGTGTCCCCGCTCTGCAAAACCCGGCCACTCATAAGCAAAGGATCAGTGTTTGATGATTTTTTCCGCGACAAGGAACACGATTGTGTTTTGGATGCATTAAATTGAACGATGTCAAATATTTTGGATGTCGGACTGAGCAAACGCGTCACTTTTCTTTCGGACAAGTTTACCACAATATTTTCCATGCAAAACATGTCCATGGGTCTTATGGTTTCGTTACTGTAACACTTACGATTGTTGGCACAATGTTTACAAATTGCATGTAAAACATTGTGGTAAACTTGTTCGACAAAAAACAGACGCGTTTGCCCAGTCCAACACTCGACATTTGACACTGACAGCGCCGCTTCCATATATGGCGGTATGAATATTCGTGGTAGACTCGTAAAAACCCTCCTAAAAGGTCTTAAAAGAGTTATTATCATGAACTCAATTTCATTACTTTCCCAGGAACTAATGGTAGAATCTGCTTTTAAATTTTTGTACTAATTAACTGTAACACCCTGTAGATATGCAAAGGATTTTTAATTTTAATGAATATCACTTTAAATCGGCAGTATAAATTTATTTTAATCACCTAATTTAAAATTAAGAGAAAAACTAATTGATTCCTAGAGCGAAAATTAACTAAACACTAATTTTTAATTACCAAAATGTGTTTTTATGAGTTAATAATAACGAAACTTTTTACCAATTTAAAAAAATACTTTAAACAAGTTTTATTTGATTAAACTATCTATTTCTTTGTGGAGATTTATAGTCAGCTAATACCATTTCATTGGAAATTCGATGTTTTAGAATAATGAGAATAAGTCCAGTTTAGAGCATCATTTAATATTCAAAAATACATCAATAAATTTAATTTTAGTGTATTAAGTCTCAATAAATTTAAGTTTAATATTCATAAGATAGGAATTAAAGGTGTTAATTCGAAATGGATTTTATCATAAAATAATTTATCATATTCTTAACGGTTTTTTTGTTGCTATTACACATTTTTTTATTTTCAGACTTTTAGGCCATGTTTAGATTTTTTTAAGTTCCCTGTATACAGGGTGTCTGCTAAGTACGGTTCGAAACGTATTAGGATAATTTCTTATGTCTCTTTATGAAACAAAGTTTATGTAAACATATGTTCAGACTTGCTTCATTTCTGAGATACAGGATGTTAACAATTTTGAACTTGGTAAATACCTACCGAAAATTACGATTTCAGATAAATTATAGGACTGGCTATTTATTTTGCATATTTGGGCAAATTATGGTTTATTGTTTATTTTTGTTTTCTATATATCCTTTTGCCTAAGGGTACTTTTTAGAAGAAATTATTGGATTGGTGGATTTAATTTTTTTTCGCAAAGGGCTAAAAAGTTGCATTTTCAATTTCTTAATCAAAAGAAAATATAATAACTTAATTAAGTCACTGGCGCCCTTTTTTTAATATCTTATAATCTTAATAATATAGGCTGTGGTTCCCACTGAAACGCCACTGGACATAATAATCTTAATCTGGGTAGAGCTTTTGCAGCTGCCTATTACAACACATAAGTGTACCAAATTCGAAATTGGTTAAAGGGTTTTTAAGATATTTAAAAAATACCAAATTAAAAAAAACTTAACGCTTTGTATTTTCTAAATAAAGCAATTCCGGACATATGTATATGGGAAGATTAAAAAAAACCTTGTAAAATCGCCTTCCTAAGTTATGTACCGTAGTTAGGAAACAACTTTTATATAGGGTGTGAAAACTTAAGACGGCATTATTGCTAACTTCTTTATTATTGGAGATACGAATTCTGTTAAATTAGTAAAGTTATACTGTTTTTTTCGCCTATTAACGTGCTGCCATTAGAAAAACAATTAAACATTAGGTTTTTGATTTATTGGAACACATGTTCTTTTACTAAATTTAATACTCTGTACAGGGCCGTATTAACTGTTTGAGGCGCCCTAGGCTAGAATTCTCGGAGCGCCTCTATTTTCTGCCAAAAAATTTTTGAAGAGAAAAAAGAGGTCATTCCCTCTTTTCGCGCCTATTTGCCTATTTCATGTCCAAAGCACCTTATTCTTCGAGAGTCACCAAAAATCCCACTCGACCTAAACTTTTTAAAAACTTCCCTTTTTAGCGCCTATTACTCCCTTGTCTGCCGCGTATATTTTCATGGCGCCTAGGTTGTAGCCTAGTCAGTCTAATGGATAGTACAGCCCTGACTCCTGCCCTGACCTGTATATTATGTCACTATTCGCAAGATCGATTAAAGACCATAAAAAAGTCTACATGTAATATATACAATTTTTAATTGTTTATTTTTTCTACGTCACTAAATTTGGATAGCCATTAGCCATATTTCCAAAACCATAAGAGATAGACATACCCAATCTTCTAAAAAGCTTCTAAAAAATCTATTTAAAAATTATGCAATATACAGGGTGTTTTATTTAAAAATGCCAGTTTGCTATCAAATTCCTAAAAATGGCCATATTTCTGATACTATTAAAAATTGGACAGATAACATGTGGACTTTTTTTTAAAGATCTTTAATAGTTTTTGCAAATGGTAACATATATACATATTTCATTTTAAAAAAGTGAATTTATTGCAATTAATTAAAAACCCGACGTTTAATTGTTTTTCTGTTGGCAGCGGAAAAACACTTTAACTTTACTTTTTTACCGACTTTGTATCTCAATAATAAAGAGCGAGAGTGCCGACTTGAGTTTAATCCTGTATTTGATCTTTAATAAAAATAGCTAATTTGCTAAGCACCCTGTATATTATGTATGTGATTTACTATCTTGTTTTTTTTTATAACTGTATCCAAAACGACGCTATCTAATGCTTCAATATATTAATTTTATTGGAAAAGTAAATCCAAGGAATTTGTATAAATTTGAATAATTATTTCTTCCTTGGGTGCTACCGATTCAAAATTATTGTTAATTTAATTGATGCTAAGCTAAAGAATTAAACTAAGATAATTAAAATAATAAATAATCTTGTAAAAAATGTCCATTCCGAGTTTAAATTGTAATAAACATTCATAAAAATGTCCATAAATTTTAGGCTGCTTCGAAATTTTTGTGGTCGTTTTAATTGGTTTTCACGGATTTAAAAAAAAAACTGTTTATTTGGTATAGCAATTTAATGTTAAATATTACTTGATTTTTAAATAATTGCAATAAAATTTAAATATTTAATGAAATGATTAGAAAATTTTTCTACCAATACATACAAATGCCAAATGCGTATTGTGTAAAAGAGGAAAGCATGGAGGGGGACGAGTACGCAGTATACGTAAGCTTACGTTGGTTCTGGTTGGTAAGGCGGTACCTTGTTTTTTATCTACCGGAAGTAAAATGTAGGAAATTTGCGAACATTTTTCATACGCGAAAATTTTTCTTTTGCCATACAATTTACCTATACAAAGTCTTATTTTGATTTGTCCTATACTCTAGAACCAATGGATAAATATTAACTGTTAATCTCTTGTATTATTTTTATATAAAAAAATTATCGGTTCAGCCTTGCTGGTTAGTATAAGTACCCCAATTTCATCCATTTATCCTCTTATTGTAAACCCCATCCGTGGACAGTCTGTACATACATACCGATTTTTTAAATAATTTATTTAAATATACTCGTGTCATTATATTTACCATATTCTGAAGACAATATTTTTATACGTATGATTCCGCAAAGATTGCCGTGTCTAATATAAAAGTACCCGGGACATTCTAAACTAACTGTACTTCCAAACTTTTACTTCATTCTTCCCCGAAGGTACGATGATATTATCATGGATCATTGCAAAAATTACTTTTGTCGCTTTGACGCCATTGTCTTATTTGCCATCGATTTTACAATCCAAAATAAACGTCTGTATCTTTGGAAATTTAAAGCACATGAATCCAAGTCAGGTCAAAAGGATGAAAAATCCTTAAAAGATACTTGTTTTAGCAAATTATCTTTAATGAAAATACAGTTATTTCTTTTAAAGTTTTTTCCCTATCGTATAATTTAATATAAGAGTTATTAATCACTGAAATGAAAGCTTAACATTTCTTCATAATTGCGACAGAAAATCGTACATTTTTTAGCGAAATTCTTTGAAGTTATTTTATAGGTACGGTATGTAGCAATGAATCAAATATTTTTATTTGCGTCTTTGGCGTCAGACGAAAAAATATTTAAAAAATAGTTATGCAGCCTATGTCGTAGTCAAAGTTTTAAACGTTCAATGTTTATGACATTTTTTTAAGTTAAAAAATCCTCTATATTATTTTTATTAAACCAGGTACTTTAGAAAAGGATGTTGATTTTTAAGTAGGCAACTCCTTAGTACTTGTCTTAGTATGGTCCCCCTTCAAATACAATGACTTTAAATGAATTAGTATAAAAATTGTTGGATTGTATTGTTGATGAGCTATATGAAAAAATTAACCCATTAAAATATTCGTTGGTTTTAATTTTAAAAATGCACCATGGTTCATTAGGTGTGTAACGCACTTAAACTTTTTATTTGTATTTTTTCAAAAAATAATTCTTTATACAGGTTGCTCCAACTCTATTTATACACGAAATAACTTCGACCCTGTACAAGACAAAAAAATAAACTTAACATTTAAAACTGTTTATTTGGATACACCCTTTTTATTGACAGTAGAAACCAGGTAATATAGGTGTCTCAAACACATCATTTTCATTGCCAAGTAGGTTCTTTTTTAAAGGAATACCTTGTATATTTTAACAAATTTTGACTTTGTATTAAATTCTATATCAAAAATGTATATTACACTATTCCTTAATTTTTGGTGGTTTTTGAGATATCTGCAGTATGCTGTTATACTTATTAACAATTAAAAGTAAAGAAAGAAAATAATATTTTGGTTTAATTTATTTTTAAATAATTTTTTTACTGTCAAAGTGACAAATAATATAATAACATTTTATTATTAACCTTCCATTGTAAGAACTAGGTATGTCAGCAGTTTAGTAAATTTTAGACATATTTTTACGAAATTACTACTAAAAACCACTGATCTGAAAAATAATAAGGATAAATACAGCAAAAATGACAATAACCCCTACGTGGGCACTGCGCAGTACACTTGTGGGCATGCGCACTAAAAATTTACAGACTAGCGGAAAACAAACAACAGGACCGGGTTTGGAAATTTGGTAAACGAGGGTTTTTGGGGCGCTAATCACGACTTTTTTTTGGAAACGTTTCGTTCTCGAGATATTCATTATCAAAGTTGAAATTCAATTCTTAGTTTCACTCTATTCCGCCTTCTTTTTGCACAAAATTCTTGATATAACACCTAACAGGCACACAATATTATATAAAAATCTTAAAAAAAACTTTTTTAGTTATTTTACACGTTTTTTTGATTAAATTCCAAATCTTTTATCCCTAAAACGCCACAACCATGCATACACCTATGTGTATAATGGTTTCAGACATGGCGACTTGATTTAAAGCAAACTTTTTATATTAATAAAGAAAGGCTAAAAACCAATAAGAAAAACATGTTTTAAAAAGGGTTTTTTATAGTTAAATAAAATATTGTGTGCTAATTTAGTGTTACATCAGTAACTTAGTGCAAAAAAAGGGAATTATAGTAAAAATAAGAACAGTTTGGCCATGATGACGAATATCTCAAGATCGAACCGTTTCCGAAAAAAAATAGATTCGTGATCAGCGCCCCAAAAAACCAAGGTATAGCAAATTTCGTCGAAATCGGAATGGCCGCAACTTTCTAGACAATTACCTAATTTTGTTTCTTGGATATATATACACATATTTAAATATTTTATTTTAAGTTTGTACTCGTCTTCCATAGAAGTCCCTAAAAATTAAACCGGTTTAGATATTGGGTACTTTTTTTTGTCTTGTATAATTTAGTATACGAGAGTGGATTGAAGCACTAATCTCAACTTGAATTTTGTTTTTTGCTGGACCCTCTTTGACTAAACCTTAAAACTGCACGATATTTTTGCGTTATTATCTTTCTTCTTAAAACTACTTTGACACAACAAAACTAAATCAATTGGTATTTGATTTATTTTATCATAAAACCAATTAATTTTGGTGTAACTAGTTTGAGGACTCAATTTATACACTGTTATTTCACTTTCGCTGCCGTAGCAGTTTTCGTTCAGTTAAACTTGGCGTGTTGTGCCATTTGTAAACGCCGTTGCCTCATTTGACTTGACCAAGTTATCACCTTTGCCTCTGGTCGTTTGCAAACGTTCGTGATCTTAGAAAATTTTATGCTGAAAATTTTTGACTGACCTCATATTTGCAATCAAAACCACAAGAAAAACCTTCCAATTTCTGCAAAACAACACTATACAATAACTCATTATTTAGTTTTGGTTTATCAAAACTAAAATAAACAAAAGTTAAAAACACCACTGAAAAACACAAAGACTCGCTAAGCACAAATGTCCTTTCATTTGTGCTTAGCGAGAATACCAAATGACTAATAACGGTCGACCGTAGATGAGAGGTTGGTTTTTGGGCGGCTGACGGCGTCAATTTTACCTGGCGTTTACAATCGGAAAATCCCAAATTATCATGAGTGTGGCCCTGTTGCTATGTAGGTAAACATTTTCAGTGTTCCAACCACTATATTTATTAAAATACTGCAAATTTTGTCAATGTTGCCAACACTATATTCGATTTTAATTGAAAAACACTAACTTTTATGAGAACTGCGCATGTGCAAAGGTGTACAGCAACTCTCCCAGTGTGGGGTCAAAAATTCGTGCGCAGGTCTATTGAAAATATATGGGGAACATTTTCTATTAGCTATCCGCTTTATTTTTCAGATCATTGCTAAAAACCAGCAATTTGTCAATTATAGCTGGTTTTTAGGTTAAGTAAGTAAATATGTATCTAAAATAAACTAAATAGCTGACTTACCTATTAGTAGTTTTTACAACGGAAGGTAATTAATAACTTGTGTCTAATGTCTCCTCCGTGGCGCAGTCGACAAAGCTTTGATCTTCGAAGCCAGAAGTCGCCGGTTCGATTCCCAGCGGGGGAGACATATTTAGGTAGTAGTTATTTAAAAATAACGACCGTGGTGGCAGTACCGCGTTGTCTAAAAATTGCTGTGAAATGCATAACTGCATGTTTCAGTGCTTGGACAACGTCGATGGAACAGGGGAATGATGGGTTAAACATCTAATAACCCAACACCCACGCTACTCTGGTATTTAGGCATATGCCTTCGTGGGATGTCAAAAAGATAAAAAAACATGTTATTATATTGTTTCTCACTCGAATGGAAACAAAATTATCTAAAAATAATTAAAATTAAAATAATATTTTCTTTCTTCACTTTTAATCGCTAATGAGTATATCAGCATACTGATATTTTAAAAATCAGCCATAATTAATGAATAGTGTATTATAGATTTTTGATATAGAATTTATTACAGAGTCCAAATTTATTAAAATATGCAGGGTGTTCCATTAAACAAAAACTACTTGACAATAAAATTTCTGTTTTGAGACGCCTTGTATATTAACTAGAACTGTCAATTAAAAGAGTGTATTTAAATAAATATTTTATATTTTAACTTAATTTTTATATTTTGTCCAGGGGCGAAGTTACATAGAGTTGGGTCACCCTTCATATAATACTGGAAAATACAGGGGACTAAAGTGTTGAATTTTTATTTGCTTGATGAGAAAAAAATAAAAAACTTTATTAAAAGTCAGTGGCGTACTTTTTATTCTCAATAATATAGGCACTAGCTAAACGACCGCCGGCGGTTTTGCTTAATTTTAAGAAAAAACCGCCGGAATAACATTAATTATAATTTTCGGCGGTTTTCATATTATAATTGAACCAAAAAGCCGGCGGCCGTTTAGCTAGTGCCTTAATAAAAAGAGTGTCTCTAAAAAAATTTCCTATTGTAGTTTGTTAAAGTTAAAGCATGGTGCCAAACTTCATTAGCAGTAATTTGTGTTGTTAAGTCTAATGATATACAGAGTTTGTCAAAAATAAAGTGTTAATATTGTCAATGTGTAGCAGGGATGTTGCGAATATTCGCATCCGTATCCGCATATGCGAAACATTCGCATCGATTTAGACATCCGCATCCGCATATATCGGTGCGGATGTTTAGGAAGGTCATAGGATTTTAAATAAGAGTCCTTTTTAAATGGTGGAGTGTTAATCAAAGCAAGTTCAAACTGTTATCCAAAATAGCACGCAAAGTCTTATTAGCGCCACCAGCCATATTGTTCCAAGTGAACAGTTATTAAGTAGCGTAGAATTATTATACGAACCCTTGCAAAACACACTGGAGTCCGAAAAAGCGGCCATTCTACTTTTCATTAAATATAATGCTCCAGTATTTAAATTTAATTACCTACTAAAATAATTATTAATAATTATACTAATTCACTCACTACTTTAATATTAAATAACAACTTCAAAAAGCTTGGATCGAGTCAAAAGTATTTTTCCGCTTCTAATTTATGTCCCAAATCCGACCTCCCTTGGAATATTGTTCTCATATCTGGGGCATGGCGTCCCCAACAACCCTGAGCATTCTTGATTCTATTCAAAGAAGAGCTATTCGTCTCATTAATGATCCTTCACTTACAGAAAGGCTTCCCTCTCTTGCCCATCGTCGGGCTGTGGGTGATTTATCGCTTTTTTATAGGTACTTCCATGGTTTCTGCTCTGAAGAATTGTCCAGTATAGTTCCTCCACTCACGGTTCCCAACAGAGAAACTCGTGGTTCCGCGCGTATGCATCCCTATACGGTCCAACTGGATAGACCCCGAACTTCTCACTTTGTTCGTTCTTTTATCTCTAGAGTTTCTAGATTGTGGAACCTGCTGCCCGCGGAGGTCTTTCCTTCCCCCTCAAATCTTCAAGTATTTAAGTCCCGTGTCAGCAAACTCCCTCTTACCTCGCTTAAGACACCCACGGTACGTTAGTATTTAGGCTTTTAGCCTTCGTGGTTTGTCCAAAGATAAAAAAAAAAGAAAGGATAACTAATACTGTCTTTTTTACCCTACCCACACTTAAGTTTTTGTACAGGGTGTCCCATTTTGGTTGTCCCTTATGGGAAACTTGGAAACCATAAGAGATATTAAAAATCTGATACCCCATCCTCGAGCTCTTTTTGGAGAAAACATTTATGGTAAAAACAGATCATCGCTATCGCGAAGCGTTTCAGAGATACAGGGTGATTCTCGATTTTTTCACTTTTTGAAAAGGCCCTGTAGCTTTGTTGTTATTACAGATACGAGAAAACTAATTGCACATTATAAAGACACTTTTTTCCGTAGAATCCAGTGGCGTAGCCAAAAATTTTTTGAGCTGTCATTTTTGACATATGACCCAAACATGTTTTTTTTTATTAGGGACACCCTATAAATGATTAGGTAATTAAATTGCTTGTTTTTTCCTGATTAAAATAATATATCATAGTAGGTGGTTTAATAAATTTTTTACGTCAAATATTGGAAAAATTATGATTTTAAAGACGCATTTTTATTTTAAAATTTAAAAATTTCCTACCACTTTATTTATAAATATATAAGTATGAAATTTTGGTAAATAATATATATGATGTAGAAGATTATTAATACGCATAATAAAATGATACACGGTGTCTCAAAAAATTAAAATAATTTTTTTATTTTAAAATTTAAAAATTTCCTACAATTTTATTTATGAAAATAAAGGGATGAAATTTTGGTATTTGATAAACGTGATGGTGAGAAATATTATTATACATAAAAAATGATACAGGGTGTCTCAAAAGATTAAAATGATTTTTTTATTTTTAACTTTAAAAATTTCCTACAATTTTATTTATGAATATATAAGGATGAAATTATGGTGGATAATATATATGATAAGGAAGAATATTATTATATATACTATAAATGATACAATGTGTCCCAAAAAATTAAAAATTATTATTTTTATGTTTAAATTTAAAAATTCATAGCGTCCTTATTTATGAATTTGAAGCAAAAAAATTTTGGTACTGTATTAGTATGATAATGTTGTATAAAAAAATAAAAATCAAAGTTATACAGGGTGTGTCAAAAAATTTTCGATTTTTTTTGGACTTTAAATTTTGTTTTTGTTTTTTTTGCTCTATTGGTAAAGTTGACATGGAGAATTCATAAAAAATAAAAAAATAAAAAATCAAAAATTAAAAAAACTTGATAAATTTTTAAGTTTAATTAATATAACTTGTTTATTATTGTTGTTGTAAACTAATTTTTGTTGTTTTTTCTACGGAAATGTCTCCTGAGCTAAGGGATGACAGATTCCTTTTAAAACAAAAATATAAAACAATTTAAAAACAGATAGAAGCCGCAATGCGTCTTTAAAATCATAATTTTTCCAATATTTGACGTAAAAATTTATTAAACCACCTACTATGATATATTATTTTAATCAGAAAAAACAAGCAATTTAATTACCCAATCATTTATAGGGTGTCCCTAATAAAAAAACATGTTTGGGTCATATGTCAAAAATGACAGCTCAAAAAATTTTTGGCTACGCCACTGGATTCTACGGAAAAAAGTGTCTGTATAATGTGCAATTAGTTTTCTCGTATCTGTAATAACAACAAAGCTACAGGACCTTTTCAAAAAGTGAAAAATCGAGAATCACCCTGTATCTCTGAAACGCTTTGCGATAGCGATGATCTGTTTTTACCATAAATGTTTTCTCCAAAAAGAGCTCGAGGATGGGGTATCGGATTTTTAATATCTCTTATGGTTTCCAAGTTTCCCATAAGGGACAACCAAAATGGGGACACTCCTGTACAGATCCGCATCCGCGGATGTAAAAAAATTGCATCCGCAACATCCCTAATGTGCAGATATCGAATTTAGCAGCGACGGCTGGTAATGGCCAGTTTGGTGGGACAACTCGCTGCATTGTTAAATAGACTAATTTTATTTTTAATTGTTTTTACATTCAACAAAATTATTTTAACCAGTCATTTCTTTTACTGTTTAACATATTATTACTAAAATGGATCAATTATTTATAATAAGAGGCCTAAATAAAATTTTAAACATTAGTTTGTGCGGGTTGTGACCAACAAATTGGTGATCATCAGTCACCGTCGCGCCGTGCCGTGCCGCTGGAATTTAGTGAAAATATGTTCTTTAAAGTTGCTTAAAAGGAATTTGTGACAAATAAAAAAAAATACTAAAAAGAAATTATTCCAAAATACTAAAGTCATGACCAAGCAATGTAATAATGTAAGCATAAAATAATACATTTTGCCATAGCAAAAGATGAGTATATCTACAATTACTATTTTCAACAGACACGTTTAAAAACCTATAATTATTAAGTCAGATCTTTTCATAATTATTTCCTTTGGAAAAATTGGCTGACAGAACACCTATTAAAAAAACATTAATAATTAATATGTTAGCAAATAATTATGCCGTCATCAAAGGCCGGCATTTAATTATAACTCTACCTAAGTCATATATCATAATTGTTTGGTTTATGACTTATTTGAAAGTGGATCGACAGAAAGTTGATATTAGATATTAATAAAATTCTTTATGTAACAAGAGTTTAAAATTTGACTAAAACATATGTATTTTTATTTGTTTTAAATGGCTAACTAATTATTAGTAGTTTACCCTTATTTTGGCGCGCCGGTGTATTTTGTATACCAACCTTAAAAATTAGCATCACCATTTGTTTAAAAACCTTGGTATGCTGTAACGATCTTAGTTAAAAACTCCGGTGTACTCGAGTTGCTAGACAAACCTAGATATAAAGAGATTAAGATTGTTGAATTCCTAGAAGGCCATAGTTGAGTTGCTAGACGGGGACGTGGTTGAGTTCCTAGACGTAACCCAGACGTGATTTTACTGTAGTTGATGATATTTTCAAATGAATATATATAAAAACTGAGAAAAGTTGTTTTTGTTGGACCCCTCCCCATAAAATAATCAAGTTTTAAAAGCTAATCCTCTTTTCTATTTTTACCGTAAATATAATGAAATTTCACAGACTTTCTTTAACTTCTTATTATCTAAATTTTTCAAATACGGTGGAAAATATGGCGCCAGTACGTGACCTTATTACAGTCAGGTAAAAATCGGCGGGCGAACTTTTGACACTAAATTGTGTTTGTACCTGGGGTAATCGAAGGGTAAAATTATGTTAGAAGAAATTTCGACACGGCGCGCGCGCCGTAAAGCAGGTAAATACGGCGCCTGACAGGGAATTACAACAGTTTTAGGGAATTACAAATGGTTAGTTCTGGTAAGCAAACCCTTTTTTCTTAATTCCTTAATTAAACCCAAGACTAATACACACTTACAAATGGTTAGTTCTGGTAGGCAAGACCCTTTTTAATTCCTTAAGTAAACACAAGACTACAATAATAATAATAGATAATTAAAATCTGTACATTAATTATTAAAAAAGTGGATATTAATTAAAAATAAAGCAAAACAGAAAAAAATATATAAAGTATTCGTTTTACAAGATATTTTATTGCATGGGGTGTTTTGTTTATTACCGTCTAGGATCTTAACAATCTTTTTCTAGTAACTCATTTATCTATGTCTAGCAACTCAACAATCTCAAATTTAAATTTTATTATTATCTTATCGCCGTCTAGCAACTCGTGTACATCTAAAAATTCGTATTTGATTGTGAGAATACTGTTATTTGTTTGTAAACGGTCCCTAAAATACCCACAAAACACACGCGACTATTATTAATGTATTATAATATTCTACCCAGTTTTTTTTTTTTTGAGTTTCTTCTATACAATTTGTCTAGGTTTTTAAAAATATAAAATTAAATACTTTAGTACAACATCAAAAACAAAAGCATTTAATATATTTCCATATAACATTTTTTGCCGGCAAGGCATTGGCAAAAGGTATCAAAAATACATCAAAACGGGCAATTGGCCGTTATTGGGCCACATGTTGCAGAAAATGTGATGGCATCCATCATTAATAAGTTATGATGAAAAAAATACGTTTAGGGTGATGGCATCCATCATTATTAAGTTATGCTGAAAAAAATGCATTTAGGATGATGGCACCCATCATTAAAAAGTTTTGGCAAAAATATGCCTTTTAGATGATGGCATTACATTTTTTTCTAATGACAATAAAATGCATTTTTACCGTCCAGGAAACTAAAATGTGATAAATTATGCACATGCATAATGTGTGTTTATGTACAGGGTGTCCCATATAAAATTTAATACTATAATTTTGGAAAAACCATAAGAGATACAAGAAAAAGTTAAATGCAGAAGTTGTTCAGTGAAATGTATTTTTTTAGTATTTTTATATACGGACGTACATAAGCACATTTTAGTTCCCAGGACAGTAAAAAATACATTTTATTGTCATTAGGAAAAAAATAATGTAATGCCATCATCTAAAAGGCATATTTTTGCCAAAACCTTTTTAATGATGGATGCCATCATCCTAAATGCAATTTTCCGGCATAATTTATTAATGATGGATGCCATCAGCCTAAACGCATTTTTTTATCATAACTTATTAATGATGGATGCTATCACATTTTCTGCAACACGTGGCCCAATAACGGCCAATTGCCCATTTTGATGTCTTTTTGATACCTTTTTGCCAATGCCTTGCCGGCAAAAAATGTTATATGGGTTAAAAAGTATTTTATGGTCCAAAAGCAGAATTAAAAGGTATTGATATTGAAACTGAACTTGATGCATTTAAGCCTTTTTTTATATCTTTGAACAATCCACGAAGGCTGAAAGCCTAAATACTAACCTCCGCTGGCAGTTGGTTCCACAGTCTAGAAACTCTAGAGATAAAAGAACGAACGAAATGGGAAGTTCGGGGCCTGTCCAATTGAACTGTATAGAGATACATACGCGCGGCACCACGAGTTTCTCTGTTGGGAGCTGCAAGAGGAGGGACTATACTGGATAATTCGTCGGAGCAAAAGCCGTAAAAGTATCTATAGAAGAGCGATAGATCTCCCACAGCTCGACGATGGTCTTTGAGTAAGTAAAGGATCATTAATAAGACGAACAGCCCGTCTTTGAATGGCATCAAATGCCAAATTATTTTGATGTGTTTCTATTTTATGTAATATTTTGCTTTTGTAAATAGAAATTTATTAAAATAATTTACAGGTTAAAATTTTAATTAATGCATATTTAGTATTTAACACGGTATTTATAGTAAACATTTGTAAAAAGTAGTTTTAAAACTCTTAAATTTTTATTGGTGTATAAATATACCATGCGACCAGTTACTGTACAATTCTTTACGCGCCTAATTAAGGGTTAAGGTAGGTTTACAAAGACAAATAAAATAAAATAAAAATAGGAAAAACATTTGACTTTAGTGTTGCTGAGGAGTGATAAAATACCCAAACCTCCAAGTAGGCTTATTTTAACCATAGATATCCTACATTTAGATCCGCAGTGGCAGAAGCATTTTCGAATTTTTACGACCTGGCGCAGTAAACAAATGAATGGGTGGACGAACATGCGCACTTAAAAGCCGTAGCAAAATACAAACACCGGCACCCCGTACCCTTCGTCCGCGGTCTGACCGTGACGCTCATTAGCTACCGTACTTCGAACAGAAAACCAGGACGCCGTCGACAAATTCTTTCCGATAATGCGGATAGTTTGTTTGGCGCCAGGTGCGTTTACCCTCAACTTGCTTGCGTACAAACTGGTTTTTCGTCCATGAAATGTACCTTTTGTTTCGCGCAGGTTATAACATTGGCAATTCATCGAGATCAGTGATTTTAACTCTTTTAAACCCATATATATATAAAGTGTCGGCTAAATTAAACTTGCTCACTTTTTACCTAATATTATCTTTTAAGCCATTGCGCCTAATCTTCTTTATTTTTTAAGGGCTAATAAGTAGATGTGTTCTCTGTAGGTTTGCCAATTTTGGTTAAACAGATTTAGACAGGACTGGACTTACGTGACGTCTTCCAAAATGCTGCCTATAACCTCGTTGCAAAAGTACTAATGCAAATTATTTGCACTCAAACAGGATGTCCCATTTTGGTTGCAAATGCAAAATATCCCAGTTATTATAAAGATAGAGCCTTAAGGTTTCGCAAACCTGAGCTACTTTTGTGTCAAACGAAGATGCTGTAAACAAAGCCGTCATAGCCCTATAGTTTCTTAGCTACAGGGAGATTTTTAAAAAATTGTATTTTTCGGTACGGAGAAAAAAATTAGATATAATTTCTATTACACCTATTTACTGCAACAAGGCGCAGCCTGTAGATATTATGAAAATTATATCTATTATTTTTAGATTTAACTTGCCATATTTCGAAAACTTTTAAAGATAAACATATCAAACGTGGTATTTTTAGTAAAGCTCTTGAAAAGACCTTTTTAAGGATGACATAATATACAGGGGGTTTCATTAAAATATATATATATATATATATATATATATATATATATATATATATATATATATATATATATATATATATATCTATATATATATATATATATATATATATATATATATATATATATATATATATATATATATATATATATTTTTTTCTGTAAGTCCTATTTGGAACACCCTGTATATCTACTTTTTATGCAGGAATATGCGCTATCCAAAAACTAAATCGACGAGTGCGAGCGATTTTCAAAAAAATAGTAATTTACCCGAAAACGAATTTATTCCTTACTTTACGACCACCCTGTATAAATGGATCTATAGAAAATATCAGCCCAGGATATGGTTTTGTTAGCCGCCTAAGAATTTATTTATTAATAACTTTTATAAATAAAAAAATATTTCATCAGAAAAAAGGATAAGGTTCCGTTTATATAGCCGGATCTTGTACTATTATACAGGGTGATTCACGGTCGATGGTAGGTTAGACGTTTATGGAAAACGAAACGCAGAATTTTTCTGAAAATTTGGCATCTTACATTTTCAGCATTGCGACGTTGCCGCTTCTATCAAAAAGTCCTAGAGAAACTTTATTTTTTAAATGGAACACCCCCTATATTAACAAGTTTTTATATTCGCCCTTTTATTATAAAACTTTTTTGATAATATTGCCCTATACCTATCTCTATCGGTTTTTGAGATAAAAAATAATTTGTGTTAAATATGGTGCAAAACATGGCCCTAATTAAACTTAAGTAAATTAGTGCTCTCAATTCATGAAAAGTTGATGTTTTGGTGGTAGTTTAGACAGACACGATGTATTTAATTTACACCGGCAAATCGGCTCCATGTCATACAGGGCGTTCTAAAATTACTATTATTTCCGTTATTCTTAAAAGGAGTCAAAAGATCATTTTTTCAAATGAAACCCCCTGTATATTACTCAATAAAATTAAAGATGAAGAAGAACGTCTTAAGATGACATATCATGTCCCTATACCTAAATCATAAAGATTTTTAATAAATCCGCTTTTTGTAAAAAAATATTTTTTAAAGAATTTGATGTTAAGTTACCATGGAAATATCAAGCTTATGACAGTTTGGTGACTGAATTTTATAAGATTATTTATTTTACACGGACAGTGTGATCAAATCATTGCCAGAAGTTGTAAAAGAATTTAACCAAATGTATCCTGAATTAAGACCAATGAACGAAAGGTTTGTACGACTACAAAATAATTAAATTAACATGTGAAAGTACAGAAAATAACATAATTAGGACGAATTAAAATAACAACTAAAATAACAAATTTTTAAAATAAATGCTGAAAATGTCCATTACATTCTAAACATTTTAAAATGTGCTTTGGTACACGACTCGTGGTTGCTTTTCAATTTGATGGGGATCCAGATCTTCAATACACCGCACTATTCGCCGTCGCAGTTTTCTTTAGTAGGCACTGGAGTAATGTACATCCTTTTTTTAAAACACCCAAAAAACAAAAAGTTAAGCTGCGTGAAATCGGGTGATCTCGGTGGCCAATCCCATGGCCCCAAGCGCCTAAACCAACGATCGACAAACATTCTATGCAAAAATTTCGTAAAGTTCCCTGGAAACTTCCTGGGTACAATGAGCTGGCGATCCGTCCAGTTGAAACCACGAATTCGTATATTCCTCTAAAGACAAATTATGGACAAAAACAGTAACAGTCTTCTCGTGTATTTTGAGATATCTCTGAGCATTGAGTGTGTCATCATAAATAAAAAAGCTAATTTTATTCTTCTTAAAAATAAAGAAAACATTTAGTTCAAATTTTTCTTGAACCCCCAT
Organism: Listronotus bonariensis; assembly: GCA_014170235.1. NCBI lineage: Eukaryota > Metazoa > Arthropoda > Insecta > Coleoptera > Curculionidae > Listronotus > Listronotus bonariensis. The sequence continues at coordinate 73,083 of JACEGR010002608.1, read as the reverse complement.
TTTTTTTATCACGTTTCATTTTGGAACATTATTTTAAAGACTGTCAATAACTGTTTATAAGTTACTTATAAAAGTCACCAAAGTGTCATAAGCTTGATATTTCCATGGTTACTTAAAATTAAATTCTTTAAAAAATAATTTTTCACAAATAAGCGGCTTATTAAGAAAACTTGATGATTTAGGTATAGGGACATGATATGTCATCTTAAAGCGTTCTTCTTCATCTTTAATTTTTTTGAGTAATATACAGGGGGTTTCATTTGAAAAAATGATCTTTTGACCCCTTTTAAGAATAACGGAGATAATAGTAATTTTAGCACGCCCTGTATGATATGGAGTCGATTTCTCGGTGTAAATTAAATACATCGTGTCTGTCTAAACTACTACAAAAACATCAACTTTTCATAAATTGAGAGCACTAATTTACTTAAGTTTAATTAGGGCCATATTTTGGACCATATCTAACAAAAATTATTTTTTATCTCGAAAACCGATAGAGATAGGTATAGGGCAATATTAATAAAAAAGTATTATAATAAAAGGGCGAATATAAAAACTTGTTAATATAAGGGGTGTTCCATTTAAAAAAATTAAGTTTCTAGGACATTTTGATAAAAGCGGCAACTTCGCAATGCTGAAAATATTTTAGATCGATAGAACAGGTAAGAAAATGTAAGATGCTAAATTTTTGAGAAAAATTCTATGTTCCGTTTTCCATAAACGTCTAACCTACCATCGACCGTGAATCACCCTGTATATTTTTAAAAAGCTTGTAAATTTGACAGATGAATAGAATTTTAACCAAAATCCGTTATCGTTTTAAAATATTGATTATAAAAAAAATAACCAAAAATACAACACAAGATGATCTGATACGGCTATAACCAGAAAATGTTGTTTAAGTTTTGTTTTTAAACTGGTGATAAAATATGTTTTATTAGACATAATGGGAGAGTTACTAATGAAGTAGATAATAATCCCTGATAGTTACGAAATTAAATTAATATTTATTATTTTATTTTTCTTGATAAAAATATATTTGCACAACTGAATTGTAGGTTAATCCCATTCTATGATAAACACGTGGTATTGTTATTATTTTTATTAATAATATTAGAAAGTTTGCTCTGTCTTTTCTTGCAAAACATATATTTGTAAAATTTACTTACTAGAAGCAGGGGCGCGGTCATATCGACTTTCTGAGGGGGGCCATGGGCCGAGGAAAAGGGTTTGAGGTGACAAAAACAAAATTTTTTAAAAGAGGTTCAATTTCAAATCATAAAAAAACTTTTATAAAATTACATTACACGAAACACCTTGGTAGGGGGACCAATGATCTGAAAAATAAATATGGATAAATGCAGCGAAAATCATAATAATCCCTTGTGGGCATGCGCAGTAAAACTTTACTGACTAGCGAAAAACAAACAACAGGACCGGGGTTAAAATTTTGTATATGATTCATTTATAAAGAAAATATACCAAGTAATTTTGTTTCGGGGTATACATATTTAAATATTTTATTTTTAGTCTGTATTCGTCTTTCATAGCAGTCCCTAAAAAGTAAACCGGTTTTATACTGGGGACTATTTTTTGTTGTATAATTTTTTATTTTTCGGTCGTATCGTTGATTTTATTGAAATTTAGCAAACGTGAGTGCTTAGAAGCACTGATCTCAATTTAAATTCCGTTTTTTGCTAAAACACCTTATTTTTGATTCATGAGGACCCACTTTGACTCGACCTCAAACCTGCACGAATTTTTTTCCGCATTAATATCTTCCTTCTTAACACTACCTTGACACAACAAAACTGAATGGTTGGTATTTTATCATAAAAGCAATTAGTTTTGGTGTAACTTGTTTAAGGAATAAATCTCAATTCATAAACTGATATTTCACCCCCGTTGCCGTAGCAGTTATCGTTCAGTTAAATTTGGCGTGTAATGCCATTAAAATTGTTTATTTTTGGGGTTAGAGCCAAACTGACTTCATATTTGTAATTGAAACCACAAAAAAAACGCGAAATACAGTAATGGACCCAATAATTAATTATTGATTTAATTTGCCTACAAATGCCAACTTGAAATAAACTTGATGATGTAATAATCTTAAACTAGGCTTAAAGCGCAATGGAATCGCTTGGACTATTTAATTTTATTCAAAACATTCCACAGAAAGATACCTATGTTTCTTTTTTAACATACGAGCAATAAGCAATCTACAAGATATTATATGGTATAAATAATATTCTTTTTTAGTAAATGAAATAGGCTTAGTATTATATTTCTATAACTTTTCAAGATATCAAAATCTAACGTATTCCAATTTGTAATATTAAGAAGCAACTTTTTTGACCAATTACATCAACTCTAGTCAATTTTCCTACTTTTTGAGTTACGCCACTTCGTGATATTGCCGACGAAATGGCTTATGGCTGTGTTGTAACTTGAAAATATGTCAAATTATTTTGATTAAACTGCCATATTTTATTTTTTGCGATTATAAATGCATCAGTCAAATGCTAATATAGGATGTCCGACTATATTTTAACCCATTTTGACCGCGAATAATTTTAGACCAAATAAAATTATCAAACTGCGGTTTTCTCAGAGGGCTTTAGATCTTTTTAAAGTTTCTTTTTATAACCTTGCCATTTGGTTGTGACATTATTTATTTATTATCCCATATTATAAATTAAATTAGGATGAGTGTGGCCCTGGTGTCACTGGATAGGTAAACGTTTTCAGTGTTGCAATCACTATATTTATTAAAATACTGCAAATTTTGTCAATGTTGCCAACACTATAATGAAAAAATGGCTTTAAAATGAAAAATGCTAACTTTTATAAGAACTGCGAATGTGCAAAGGTGAACAGCAATTCTCCCAGTGTGGGTTAAAAATTTTGTGCGCAGATCTATTGAAAATATATGGGAATCATTTTCTATAAGCAATCCTTTTAACTTTTAGATCATTGGGAGAGACCCTCAATAAATGCTCATATTTACCATTAAACATGTATCAAACTAACACTACGTCAAATAATAGGGGCCAGTAATAAAATTTAGTTTATGATAATAGCACTTTTAATACCTTTTAATAATAATAATAATAATAATAATAATAATAATAATAAATGTCTTTTATTAATACTAATAATATACAGTGGGAAAAAAAAAATTAAAAGTCAATTGCCAAAGCCTGGCGCAGTCTAGCTTTATTAGCTACTCTACTGAACCAGGCCAAGGCAAAGAGTAAAAATATAATTTTATTATTAATTTAATAAGTACTTAAAATAAACAAAGTTACCTAAAGTAAACTACAATCTAAAATGAATAAATATTAAAAATATCATTCAGCGAGCATGCACTTTAAAATAAAACAAGACGACACGCCATCAATCATTTCATTCAAAGGAATGTTTAAAATACATTAATTGTTATGTTGACGGTCCAATAAATGCCTATTATACCTATAGTTAAAGGTAGATAATTTAAGATATAATAATTCAGGGAATTGAGTTGTAGTGCCGAACGGCATTATAAGTAAATCCGCGCCGAAAAATGGCACTCTGATGATGTGGCATTGTTAGCCTATATATATCTCTAATATTTAAGAACGATTTCTGGCACAATGTTTAAATATTGCATGTAAAACATTGTGGTAAACTTGTTCGACAAAAAAGTGACAGCTTTGCCCAATCCGACACCCGAAACATTTGACATTGCCAGGCTGGGTTAAAGCGTCGCTTCCATATATGGCGGTATGAACGTTCGTGGTAGACTCGTCAAAAGGAATCCCTAAAAGGGTTTAAAAGTGTTATTATCATTACTGACCCAGGGAGTACAAGTTTAATTTGCTTGATAAAGACACAAAGCAACACAAAAAAACAAGAACCTTAAAGTGTCGTGGCTAAGGTAGACTAAAAACCAGAAGAAGCCACAAGCTTCATACAAATAAAGGCGAAATCAACTAGTTCTTTCTAAACGTGTCGTTTAAATAGTGTGCGAACAACAAAAAGGGGAATAATTGAAAGTGAGACAGAACTGATGACCGCCTGGCTTTTTTACTACTGATTTTAAGTCTGGTTGATGTCGTGGTAACCTTGGAATACATCAGTCTAATCTGGGTGCTGTCTATATTGGGAACATTTCCTATAGGAAAAAAAAATAAAGTATTAAAAAAAAAAGAAAAATTAAAAAAATTAAACGCCCTGTATCTTGGAAACAAAGCATTTGCGGACCCATGTTCATATAACATTTTTGTCTTATTTTTGGCTAAGGAATCTCCCCTTAAGCGCAGGCATATGTTTTTTGAATCACCCTGTATATATATATATATATATTTATTTATCTATACTAATAATTGTAACTTTTGTTTGTTCGTAAGGGCTAATCTAGGTAAATACTGAAACGATCATAAAAATTCTTTTACAATCAGAAAGTTACACTATTTCGGAATGCTATAAGGACAGGGATGGCAAAACTTTACCCATCAACGAGGCCATTTTTTTAGAGAAATATTTATTAAAGTGACGTGCCATCAAATTATTTTGAGTTTGTAATTATTGGAAAAATCTGACAAACTTTAAAGACTAATTTTACAATAAAAATTACGAAATAAAAATATATAAAATATGTCCTAAACGTCTTAGTTTTTAAATTACAGAGTGTTAAATATTTAAAAAAATATATTTTTTAATAAAAACCCAAGCAGCAAGCTGACGTCATTTTTGGTCATAGGACGTCATAAGACCAAAAATTATGACGTCATTTTAACGTCATTTTAATGACGTGTTTTGACGTCGTTGAAGTGACGTCTTTTCGACGTCATTTTGTCGTCATACTAGCTCATAAAAATCTAATGACGTCATGTTTAGAAAACCCGGCAGAAAAGTTTTTGTGACACTATATAGGTTTGTTCCAACAGAATGTTTGGAAACATGTTGGCAACAATCGTAAAAAGCAGAAATTGTTCCAAACATTAGTCAGAAATGTTGGCAACAGTTTTCTGCTGAAACGAAAAATAAACAAGGCGTGCATACTGCTTATACGTCAATACAGTCAATACAAGAAAGGTTATGTTAAAAATGTCAGTAATGTTTGAAGAAAGTTTGCAAACTTTTCAAACAGTTTCCAACATGTTTCCAACATCTTAAAACTACTGCCGGAACAACAAACAATTGTATAATGTTACAAACATGGCACTGCTGGAACGACAAATTTGACGTGCGCAGAATCCAAACTGTTGCAAACATTTCTGACAGCCTGCTGGAACAAATCTTATGATTCGTGTCAAAATCCAACCAAAATATCATATGACAAAAAATAAGACTAATAATTTTACAAAATTGAAACAGGAAAAAACTCTACCGATAGATGGCGTAATGGACAATAAACTACTACGCTTATTCAACATTTTCGCTTTTTATCGCCTACACCGTACCGATGAAACCAAAATAGTTCGAGAGACCGGTCTGCGGTTGGAGATGTCAATTAGCTTTGAAAGAAACATCTTCGGCTAGTGTTAAAATCTGCATCTCCAGGTTGGACAGTGTCCTGAGAGATACGACCTTGCAATTTGTACTTTTTGCTTGCAGTGCAAGGAAATTGCAAGCAGTAAGAAGTTTTTTCTATTTCAATTTTAAAATAAAATATCGTATCATTTTAGCTTAAAAAAGTATACGCGTTAATTTTTCGTCATCTTAAAGACGTCATTATGACGTCATTAACGAGACGTCTTTTGTCTGTGACTGTGGTCTTATGACGTCTTTGCCGACCAAATGTGACCAAAATTGACTAAAAAGAGAAGTAAGTAAGACGTCAACTTGCTGCTTGGGAACTTTTATATCAATTTAGATATTTTTAAAAAATTTGGGGGACGCCTTCTATGCACCAAAACACGTTTTTGACAAACAAAAAAATTTTTTTTCTACCATTTAGTTTATGAGGGTTTTTAGAGTAAATATTTTTTAATAAAAAACTGATACGCCACTGCATTTTTCTAAAATAAACATAATATAAATAATTTCTAAAATTTCTATCATAAAGATTTTTTTGTATTTTTTATTGTAGAATTAGCCCTTAAAGTTTGCCGGATAAGTTGTGAAAGACCCTGTATAAATAACGCCCAACGAAGGGGCACGGGTCGGCTAGTTTTTAAACATTAGCGCCCATAGCTCCTAGTCTATTTAGATAATTGTAGTAAATTCTGTAACCTCAGTCTGCAGGATTACTTGTGTTGTGTTGTTTTGTAAGTAATAATAAATTTCAAATTGAAAATATTAAAATAATTTTTTTAATATATTTTTTGTTAACTGTTAAAATGAGGCGGCATTTTATCAAAACCTTAACATCAAAGAAAACTCAATAGTTTATGTTCAATTTGTTTAATCATTTACTCAACGTAGGCGTACGTTTACATCCATTAACTTGGGTAAAAATACTAACGACGCAACGTTAGTGAGGATTAGTATTCTAACAGAAATATTATACGTTATGACTACCATATATTTTATATCTCTTGTAAATAACCGGCATTTCACTAGGTCTGTATTAAAAGTAATAATTCTATAATATAAAACCGTTAACAAAATAATATTTAGATAGTTTTAAATTATTTATTTAGCAAAAAAATTAACTTTGCTTTTTTATCTATACTAATATATAAACAGGTAAAGTTTGTCACTTTGTGACTTTGTGAGTTTGAGGGTTTGTAGCTGCTAATCTTCGGAAGTACTGAAACTATTATAAAAATTCAACTGATCTCGATGGATTGCCAAAATTATAACCTGCGCGAAACAAAAGTTACATTTCATGGGCGAAAAACCGGTTTGTGCGCAAGCCAGTTGACGGTAAACGCACCTGGCGCTAAACAAACTATCCGCATTATAGGAAAGAATTTGTCGATGGCGTCCTGGTTTTCTGTTCTGTATTAAAGTAATAATTCTATAATATAAAACCATTACCAAAATAATATTTAGATAGTTTTAAATTATTTATTTAGCAAAAAAAATTAACTTTGCTTTTTTATCTATACTAATATATAAACAGGCAAAGTTTGTCACTTTGTGACTTTGTGAGTTTGAGGGCTTGTAGCTGCTAATCTTCGGAAGTACTGAACCTATTATAAAAATTCCACTGATCTCGATGGATTGCCAATGTTATAACCTGCGCGAAACAAAAGTTACATTTCATGGGTGAAAAAACCGGTTTGTTGCGCAAGCCAGTTGAGGATAAACGCACCCGGTACCAAACAAGCTATCCGCATTATAGGAAAGAATTTGTTGACGGCGCTCTGGTTTTCTGTTCGAAGTACGGTAGTTAATGAGCGTCACGGTCAGACCGCGGGCCTGGTACGCGGTGCCGGTGTTTGTATTTTCTATGGCTTTTAGTGCGCATGTTCGTCCACCCATTCATTTTTTACTGCGCGAGGTCGTAAAAATCCAAAAAATCTTCTTGCTACTACGGATCTAAATGTAGGTGATCTATGAAAAATTCTTTTACAATCAGAAAGCTACACTATTTAGGAGTGTTATAGGCTTTGCTTTGCAGCTCTGCTGTTGGTCCCATTGTAAGACGATTAACCAGCTCTCCCCTTCCGAAATATGTTTTCCAGAGCTTCGTACGTGGAAAATCTGGATGGTCGAGCTTTCCGCTCCCAGAAATTCCGGTTCAAATATTTATTTTTGTTCGATACAAAATAAAAATCGATTCAATGCATAAATTGTAGCTGTCAATCCAAAAACTGGTACTTCTATTGTGCATAACCTTCACTGTCACTTGCTGACGCTTCCAGTAGAGGGCGCCACCGTCCTCGGCAGTTACAGAAAACACGTGCACACCGGTTATATAAAAACATCAGGTTTTTAGAATCTTCACTCACAGCGCTTAGTTCCAGAAGAAAGATGCTCTCAATTTAGCGGGAGTCTTTTCTCGATCCCCAAGGGCACAGGAACGCCCGTACAACTCCTTCAGCTGCCTTCCCGGGGACTCTATGTAGCCTTCTACGAAACGTGACCGCACAACTTTAAGATCGCGGAGAGACTGTGTTATAGGCTATATTTTATTATGATTAAAGAAAAGTTCAGACATTAACGTCCAACGAAGTGGGCACAGAGTTGGCTCTCTTGGATAAACTATAACACTATAGATTCCCAGAACAAAGCTAAATTTTTGGCATCAGTTTGGACTGAATTTATGAAGCGGCAAATTATACGTACTGTTTCAGTGTGTACTCGATGGATACCCGCTTCGTAAATTCCACGAAGCGAGTGTCCAAGCTGATGACCAAAAATTTAGCATTGTACTGGGTGTCTATAGTGAAACTGCAATTGTCTTTGCTATAACTAAAATTCTATATTGATGTTACTATTCTCAATGGATTTTAATGCGTTTCTCTTTAATAGATAGAGTAATTCAAGAGGAAGGTTTATATGTATAATAATATAAAAAAAACATATACAAAGTGTTTAAAACAATAGTTTACATTTAAAATTCAATATTACCTAACGGATTTTGATGCGGTTTTTAATAGGTAAACTGATTTAAGAGAAAGGATTCTATATGCAGTATTGGCCATAATGATTGGAATATTTAAATTTTGTAAATCTTACTAGTATTGTAAAAGTATTTTGCATTACTATATATTTAAACAAGTAGCATATCTCTAAATAAACAAAATACCACAGAATATATTTCTGACTTATCTTTGTTCATACAATAAGAAATATTTTTATTTTTGTCCTGGTCAAAATGGTTGGAATTTTTATAAGATCAGTTAAATTTATAAGAATTGGCAATAAATTTAATTTATTTATGATATAAATATATAAGATGGCAAAAGGAAAATCCTATTCTAGCGATATTCGCCAAAGAATTATATACTTTTATAAACAGGGTATTAAGCAGTGTAATATTTCTAAAAGATTGAAAGTTCCGGAGAACACCGTCTCACGAATCATTAAAAGATACAAAATATTTGGTCATGTGATCCCAGGAAAAAATTCTGGAAGGCCTAAAGCTACTGCAGCCCGCATGGATAAGCGAATTTTAAATATTGCTCATAATGATCCATTTTTATCTTCCTTCAAAATTTTGCAAATAGTAAATGAAAGTGTGCCTTCCAATATTTCAGCAAGGACAGTACGAAGAAGACTATGTTCTAGTGGCCTTAAGAGCTATAGACCTGCAAAAAAACCTTTACTGCGGAAGAAGAACGTAAAGCTACGCCTACAATTTGCATTAGGTCACCTTAACTGGACACTGCAGGATTGGAAAAAGTACTGTTCAGCGACGAATCCAAATATAATCTATTTTCTAGTGACGGAATAGTGCATGTTCGGCGACCAAAGGGCCAAAGATTAAATAAAAAGTATATTCGTCCAACAATTAAGCATGGAGGTGGTAATGTGATGGTGTGGGGTTGCTTTTCTTGGTATGGTACGGGGCCTCTTCATCGAGTGGTAGGAAAAATGGACCGGTTCATGTATCGTGATATTCTGCGGGATGTAATGGAGCCCTACACGTTTTAATCAATGCCAGTTAATTTTGTGTTTCAACATGACAATGATCCTAAACACTCTTCAAAATTGGTAAAAGAATGGTTGGAGCAAGAAAAATAACATTATTACAGTGGCCAGCTCAAAGTCCGGATTTAAATCCGATCGAAAATTTATGGGAACATCTGGATCGTAAAATTCGTGACTTTGGAACGGTGAAAAATGCTGACGAGTTATTTTAAAAACTTATTGAAGCCTGGGCCAGTATAGACAGAACAATAATAGAACACCTAATTGAATCAATGCCCAGAAGAATGCAAGCAGTAGTTAATGCAAGAGGTTATCACACTAAATATTAATATAATAATTTAGGTTAAGAAAAGTGAGTTTTACATATTTTATTGAATTAAAAGATTTTGTTCCAAGTATTTTGTCCAGCCTTTTTTTAATTTTTGATTCCAAAGATCAAATGCTAGTGAATTTATGAATATACTAGCATTACCTATCTTTGGTCTGTAGCATGCAACAATTTAGTTTATAGGATTTTACAATAACTGAAAACCAAGCAAAAATATTTTTTAAAAGTTCCAAGTTTTATGGCCAATACTGTATAATCATTAAAAAAACATATAGAGAGTGTTCTAAAACATAGTTTACATTTTGATGCGTTTTTTAAATAGATAGAGTAATTCAAAAGGAAGGGTTGTATATATAATAATGTCAAAAATGAACATATACAAAGTGTTTAAAACAATAGTTTACATTGAAAATTCGATATTGACGTTACTATTCCTAACGGATTTTGATGCAGTTTTTAAGTAAATAGAGTGAATTAAGAGAAAGATTTATATGTATATTATTAAAAAAACATACAGAATGTTTAAAAATGATTTACATTTCAAATTGGATATTACTTAACGAATTTTGATGTGTTAAAAAAATAGTTTACATTTAAAATTCGATATTGACGTTATTATTCTCAACGGATTTTTGATGCTTTTTCTTAAAATATATAAGTTATTCAAGAGGAAGGTTTTTATGTATAATAATGTCAAAATAAAAGAGTGTTTAAAAACATAGTTTACATTTAAAATTCGATAGTGACGGTACTATTCTCTACGGATTTTGAAGCGTTTTTTAAGAAACAGAGTGATTCAAGAGAAAGATTTATATGTATAATAATAAAAAAAACATATACAGAATGTTTAAAAAATGATTTACATTTCAAATTGGATATTACTTAACGAATTTTGATGCGGTTTTTTAAATAGATAAAGTGAATTAGAAGAAAGGTTTATATGTATAATAATTTAAAAAAACATATACAGGGTGTTTAAATAATAGTTAACATTTAAGATTCGACATTGACGTTACTATTGCAATTGAAAAAAAGTGCTTATAGGAATTGTGCACAGGTTTCTATGGTTTATATAAAAATGTATAGAGTTGCCACACAGAGTGGGTCAAAAAGATGTTATATAGAAAATCCTTACAACTAAAATGCATTTTAACTATGTTATTAAACCATCAAGAGGTTTACAAAATTTCTTAAATATAAAGATTGGCAATATAATTATTGGTATTTAAAAAAATAGTATACAGGGAGTACCAATTTTTTTAATTAAGTTTCTTATCACTATTGCACGGATTTTAATGCATTTTTTTAATAGATAGAGTAATTCAAGAGGAAGGTCTTTACGGTATAGGAAAGGATAATTGTTTTACTGCAAATTTAACGCGTGCGAAGCCGCAGGCAAAAGCTAGTTCTTTATAAACTGATATAAATTATAACAAAATAAAGTTTTTATGTTAAACGGTTTTATTTTAAAAGCTTAAAAATAAATCGGTAAGTCGTAGCTACCAGATCGCATCAATCTTTTACCAATTTGGGGTATTGATCAGACAAATAACAAAACCGTTGAACGTAGTGTATACAGAGTAAATATTTTAATAGAAATGTCAAGTGCTCAACGATTTTATTATTTGTCGGATCAGTACTCCAGATTGATGAGAAGATTGGTGCGATCTGGTAGGACACCCTGTATTTGTTCCAAAAACACATTTAAAACTTATATTCAGTCCAGTCTGTTGCATAATACAGGGTGTCCGGAAAGTTAAGGTCAAAAATGATAGGAGTGATAGAGTGAACCAAAATAATGTTAGTACTTTGTACTAATGTTAGAACGGTTGCTACAACTACAATGATATTTGAGCATTTAAATTTACTTATACCAATGTTTTTTTCTATGGGCAAATGATTGCGCAGTAAGTCATAATTATACAGGGTGAGACGATTTTTTTGTTTCTTGTATTAATTTTTACAGAGGTGAAAAATTTGACATTTTTCTTTCACCGTTTAATTCCTTTATCATTTCAGGTATACCTTATTTAAATCGTATATCTTGGACCATTCTTTATAAAATCGCATTTTAAAACCAGACATACCCCTATTTCGTATGTAAAAGAAATCCATTTTTTGAGGGAATTATTAAAATGTGGTAAAAATTATTAAAAATAGTGTTTGAAAGCCTTTTAAACTTTATGACACAAATAAAGACTGCTTTTAATAATTTTACAATATTTTAATAATTAAAAAAAATGATTTCTTTTATTACATACAAAATGGGAGTATGGATTTAAAATTCGATTTTATTTAAAACGTTCCAAGATATCGATTTAAATAAGGTATACCTTTTTTGTACACAAATGATAAAAGAATTTTACGGTCAAACCAAAATGCCAAATTTTTCACCTCTGCAAAAAAATGCACACAATAAACTAAAAAGTTCGACTCACTCTGTATAATTATGACTTACTTTTTTTTAAATTTAAATTTAAAAAAAAATGGTTCATTCTGTATTAAATATGTATAATGTAAAAAATATAGGGGTTGCCAATATACAAGGTGTCTCAAATATTTTGAGTTTATTTTTTTAAATAAATATGGCCTTGACCTTATTTTTCTAGGCAACCATATAGCGATACCTTTGTATAGATACTATCTTTAATATAAACCACTTTTTATCCGGTGAATAGATGGGTGAAGGCCGCCTTCTATTCGGAAACAAAATGGATAATTGGATTTTTCGCTTTTTCCGGATATCTCCGGAAGTAACTGGATTTTTTAAAAGTTCTCTTTGCCCAATTATCTAGCATTAGGCCTGATTTATAGTTTCAGTAACGTGGGACTTAAGACTTAACGTTAAGCCGCAAGAAAAATAAACATGTGACAAGTAACCTGATAATTTATAGTGCCAAAAACTTAGGCAGTAAGAATTAAGACGTAAGCAGTAAGAAATGGTTTATTTTCATTTCTTAAGTCTCAAGTTTTACGGCCCTGTTGTCATCGGTATTTTACATTATATTTTATTTTCGTCGTCGTTGATGTCTTTTGTGAACAGCGGAGAGCCCATCTAAATAAATTGTATTTTATAAAATACATTTATAAAAATGGTAACAACAATATTCATAGGCTAAAAAACCGTAAGGAAATTGTTTAAATTAAGGAACTATAAATTTATCTGTTATTAATGCTTACATTTTACGTCTTAACGCTTAAATCTTAAGTTTTACGGCTTACGTTACTGAAACTATAAATCAGGCCTTAGAATGCGCAACTTTGCCTTAATTTAACCAACTCTCTATCTCATATAAATACCGAGATATCAATGTTAATGCATCGAATTTGTAACACCCTGTATTGCTGTAAAAGAAAATAAAAGATCCCTTGTGCACAAATTCAAAGTCTTCTTTGAGTAAAAAGAAATACCCAGCAAACACTAATTGCCGGCAATATACATTTTCATATTGGCATTGATGGTAAAGCATTGGCAATTGGTGGCAATATTATGCCAACAATGAAAAAGTTAACCCTAAATAAACACTCAATTGCCAATAAATTTTACTTGCAGGTGAATTGTCGGCAAGCATACAAAAATGGCGGCATACCAATCCTGATTAAATAAAACATGCCTTTTTGTTGCAGGCAAATAAATATTGGATTTTTGAAGGCAAACCTTTAACGTATATTTATACTTTTCAAACCATATTATTAACATTGGTATTTAACTAACATTCGAGCAATTTTTTTGATCTGTTTTATTTATAATGGCGGCTAAACAACATTATTTTATGTTTTTTACATAATTTAAAGGACTAACATTTTGTTGATACAAATCATGCAAATAAATAAAATGATGGTAAAATTAGCTAGGTTAATTTCGACGATTTCGACCGAAGGTGATAAATTCAAATTTCCCGCTTAGCCGAAATACAAGATTTGACAATTTGCCAGATGAGGCAACCTTGCTTTTGTTTGGCCGCTTTGTGCAATTGTTTTCTACGTGGTTTTCTAGCTTTTTAGTTTCTTTTTTTAATAAAAGAGTTTTTAGTAGACATAATTAAGTGTATTCATTACCTAATTAGTGTGTGTTGTGTAATTAATTGGTGATGGCTAGTCAAGAAGGCGGGTTATTCAAGTAGACTGTTAGGAGCTGTAAACATTTTGTTTTAAACCTTTTAAATTTGTAGTTACGTAAAAAAATTATATGAAATCAGGGAGTTGTCATATTAAAAGTTTTAAAAACGTGTTAATAAAAAACATTATATATATTTATTAGTTTTTTTTTTGACATTTAACTCCTTTAAAATATTTCTCCCTATGTTTTAGATCTGAAAATTTAGTGTAAGTGTCCCTTAAATACTTACTATTTTAAAGTGTTTTCTTTTGATTTACTATCTTTGTTTTAAATTTTATTACATACTTTTTTTTTGGTTTATTGTTACGGTATAAAAATTTATATTATGTAATTTTTTATTGATAAAGTTTTCCTGCCTTTTTTCGATTACAAAATTCTAAATATGTTATTTAAGTTTTGGAACATTCAACTTATAAACTTGCAGTACTTATTTAATAATAAATGCCATTAGTCCAAACGCATTTTTTTGCCAATAACTTATTAATGATGGATGCCATCATCCTAAACGCATTTTTTCATCATAAATCATTAATGACGGATGCCATCACATTATCTGCAACACGTGGCCTAATAACGGCCAATTGCCCACTTTCGCGTCTTTTTGATACCTTTTTGCCAATGCCTTGCCATTAAAGAGTGTTGGCAATGCCAGTAAATTAAATGTACAACGCCGGCAAAAATTTTTATATGGGTAATAACAGAAAAATAGCTTAATTTTAAATAAAGACAAAAATGCTATTGATGAAAATAATAATTATAATAATTTCTCATAATAAATGTTTAAGTTTATTGGAATTACCTGTAGCAATTAAAATTTATTGTCACTTTCAACTATTAAGATACTAAATATTTTAATTTTAAATTTATGAAAATTGATCATAACGCTTTTAGTGTATTCAGGTTTTTCTAGGCGTTTCTTAAAATTTATTGACCTATCTTTGAATATAAAATACTATTTAAATTGGACTTTGATATTTTATTTAATCGGATTTATTGTGCGATAGCATTAGAAAGATTTATTAAAATTATAATGTGTAATCGGTAGCGTGTTTATGAAAATCATATATTTTATAAGGATTTTTAAAAAGTTGGTTTTAAGGAAATTTAAATATTTAGGATTTTGAAACAAAGTAATTCTTTTAAGAAGCGTAACATACGTGTTTCGAAAAGGTGCGGAAGAAATGCTAAGGTAAAGATGGGTCCAAATTTAATTCATTCTGAAAGCGATGCCGCCAAGTACACAAAAAATGATAAAGTAAAAAACCCTTTTGTAAACAATGATTTATTGCAGCAAAAATATTTAACCCGACGAGTTTCTAGTACCACGCCACGTGCCACCGGTTTTATAGTAGGCAGAGGCGAAATAAGAGAATTTTTTGTATGTAGGTGATACGTGTTTTAGCAATGTAATTTTTATTATTATATAATATGTAATCGCAGGCTCTGCCCGAGGCTATGTGCATTCGAAAAGGTTTGTTTACTTTATCATTTTTTGTGTACTTTCAGAATGAATTAAATATGGGCCCATCTATACCGGAGCCGACCTAATCTGGTATACAGATGGCTCCAAAACGGACCAATGAGCCGGAGCAGGTATTTATGGAGACAAACCGAAGACGAAAATAAACATTGTTCTCGGAAAACACCTTCGGTGTTCCAGGCGGAAATTGTAGCCATAAAACAATGTGCCATCAGTTCCTGCAAGATCAGCTCCAAGCTGGTGCAGGACTGCGTTGCCGCCCTGGAAGAGGTGGGTGCGTCCAATAAACTAACTATTGCCTGGGTACCAGGACATGAGGGCCACCAGGGCAATGATGAAGCTGATAAACTGGCAAAGGAGGGTGCAGGCAGGGCAATTATAGGCCCCGAGCCCTACTGTGGTATTCCATCATGCCAAGTAAGGTCATCTATTAGATCATGGATCATGAGGGAATCCCAAGACTGGTGGATAAGAACACCAGGACAGCGTCAGGCGAAAAAATTCATAAAGGCATACTCGCCGGAATTTACGAAAGACCTTCTGAATTACAACCGGAAGGCAGTAAGAATTATAGTGGGTTAACTAATAGGTCACTGCAGACTGAATAAACACCTGGAAACAATAGGCCTGGCAGAAGAAAACCTATGCAGGTTCTTCCAGGAAGAAGAAGAAACCGCAGAACACATATGGTGCTATTGCGAAGCCCTTTGTCGTCTGCGGTTTGCAAGGCTGGGTGAGGAAAAACCTAAAGCAGCAACATTTACCAAGGGGCCAGTTTCAAGATTGTGGAGTCTCATTAAAGAGACCGGCTTGGATAGCGTGCTTTAACATATGGATGGAGGATACATAATAAACCTGAGCTGGTTGCAGTGTTAGAGGATTACAATCCACCTCCAAGCTAATCTAATCTAATCTACCTGAGCATATAAGGCCCGGTGTGTTAATAACCCCACATTTTAAAGCTCGCGACAGAACATATGGGTTCAGGTTTAAGGTTGAGCCTCACATAACCACACGCGCGGCCAAGAGCCCGCGGACGCGCGTTTTCCTGGTAAAATGTTGGTATTCGGTGCAAAAGTTTTGTATTTAATAAAATGGCAGTAATATGAGTCAGTTATACGACTCTTTAAATTATACCTAATTTTAAAATAAACATTCACTGATAAAGTAACATAGCTTTAAGGTTTTGCCCCACATAACCGCACCGTAGCTCGGTAGCTCGGCCGTGTCTCGGTTTTAAAATGTACCATTGTAATCAAATACTATAGGCTTAATATTACCGCGCCGTTCCCGACCACATACTACACACAAAAAATAACAAAGTTATGACAATTTTTTTACATTTTAATACTTTTTTAAATTACTTTTTTGTATTGTGTGTTTACAACAATGAACCTTAAATCACTCTCACTTTTAACTCTTTAACTCAAAAACTTAAAGCTTAGTTTGGGGAACATCTGCCCTATCCGATCCACGTATGATTTCATTGTCTGGGAATGACTAAAACCGTACGATGTATTAACATCGTGTTTAAATTATATTAAAACATTTTTTTGTATGTATATGTTTAAATGCTTGGTTTTTATTGATTTCTTACTTGTCTGGGTTTTTGTAATTTTATTATGTGACTTAATTTGTTTTTATATCTTGACTTTTATTTCATGTTTGTTGTTTACGTTATGTTTGTTAAAAAAAACTTTAGTCTGTTTTTTATAATTTTATTCATTATGTATTATATTGGAACTGTATGAGATTATTCTTGTATCAGAATTTTAATATTTCTTACGGTTTTCGAGATACCCAGTAAAACCATCGAAAATGAAACACCCTGTACATTAGGGTGGCCCATCTTAGGCAACCCCTAAAAATTTGTGCTGCCACACCTTAAAAAGGTTTCATTTGATAAAAAAACATCTCCAGTAAAATTTATTTAGATCGGATAACGGGAAGTGGTACCGCAAGCAACGTTAATACTAATAATAAAAAAAATGGTATTTACCCAAGTTTGCAACTATATGGTGTATTTGCAGAAGCAAATTGTGTTGGAAATTAATATTTTGTTAGCCTAAAGCCATGTACAGACTTGGATACAATCGGCGAAAACATTTGTTGGCCGACTGTATCTTGAATGTTGCACATCGGTCGGCCGATTTGTTGCAAACGCCATTGCAACATCGGTGGGCGTTTTCATCCAAGGAATAGGCAAGTCGCCTGTTTTCCATTTAATATGGAAAACTTCGGCAGGTCTGTACGAGCTTTAAAACTAGTGTGGACGCGAAACACTTGTAACTGCAAATGTTGGCCAACTTTGTTGCTGAAAATTTTTTGAACAAGATACAGTCGGCCGACAATGTTGTCCCGATTATATCCAAGTCTGTACATGGCTTTAAAGCACATTTAGATCAAGAAATCTATTATCCATTAAAACATGAACTTTTACAAATTTTAAGAACATTTAAAAAACAATGTAAATTAGGTCATTTTAATAAAATATATCAGGTTTACTTAAGTATGGATAAAAGTTTACTTAAAAGTATTCTAAGACCTGCAACCTTTTTTCTTTTTTAACATCTAAAAAACCGGACTTAAAATTTCTTTTGCTCCTCGTCCTTAGCTAATATTTTATTATACCTATTATTTAGATTGATGCCACTCTTAGCTGTGTCAATTACTACGTTAAGTCAGTAGGGAGAGATAGGGGATTGACCATCCTCCACCCCCGGGGAGCTTATTATCTCAAGATCTCTGACGTCAGAGCAATTATTTAGGAATCTTGCGCAACTCCATATTTAGGGCGTGGCCTAGTCCTGTCACCTGTCAAATGCCAAATGTCACTTGTCACCTGCCAAATGTCAAATGCCACTTGTCACCTGTCAAATGCCAAATGTCACTTATCAAATGCCACTTGTCAATATTTGCTGACGTCATTACGTACGGCCCTAGACCTGTACTTGTCAATATTTGCTGACGTCATTACGTACGGTTCTAGACCTAACCCGGCAACACCGGGGTCAGGCGGGGGCGGCGCGGGGGAAGGGTAAATAATAAAACACATTGTATATATTATTTTTATTTAAACCACATTGTACATTGACTCTTAGCAATTTTATATACAAGTTTAGATAGTAATACACTACAAGCTACAGCAATAAAAATAATTAAACTATAATAATTATCATCTAGGCGGCTCACTTCAATAACAAATTTCAGAAGCAAATGTATCGTGTTTTAATCAAATTTTGTTTTGCAAAATGACTTATACTCTTTATCAATAGTTGTGGTTATGAGTGTACATGAGAAACAAACAACTTTATGTTTTTCTTTACATTATTAAGTTTTAATATACCGTTTGTCCCAATAAATTGCAAGTTATACAGAGTGTTATGGCAAATATTATTAGTTTTAATATACCAGCTGTCCCAATAAATTATTTTTAAAACTGCATGTTATACAGAGTGTTATGGCAAATATTATTAGTTTTTAATATACCTGTTGTCCTAATAAATTGCAAGTTATACAGAGTGTTATGACAAATATTATTAGGTTTTAATATACAGGTTGTCCCAATAAATTGTAAGTTATACAGAGTGTTATGGCAAATATTATTAATTTAATATACCGGTTGTACTAATAAATTATTTTTAAAACTGCATGTTATACAGAGTGTTATGGCAAATATTATAAGTTTTTATTATACCATTTGTATTTAAACATTTTAAAAAGTTGCAAATTATACAGAGTGTAATGGCAAATATTATTAGTTTTTAATATACCTGTTGTCCCTATAAATTATTTTAAAGCTGTAAATTATACAGAGTGTTAAGATAAACATTATTAGTATTTAATATACAGGTTGTCCCAATAAATTATTTTAAATTGTAAGTTATACAGAGTGTTATGGTAAATATTATTAGGTTTTAATATACCTTTGTATTTAAAACATTTTAAAAGTTGCAAATTATACAGAGTGTAATGGCAAATATTAGTTTTTAATATATCTCTGGGGCCCCACTCGTATACGGTGCCGTATTTTAAAAAACGGCAAATAACAGTGTTCTTATTTAAAAAGCAGTAATTTTGCCGTCTTTTAAATAATTATACTGTAATAAACTGTTTATTAATAAAATAACAGCGATATAATTTAAAAGACGGCAAATAACAGTGATTTTATTTAAAAAGCAGTAATTTTGCCGTCTTTTAAATAGTTTTACTGTAATAAACTGTTTATTAATGAAATAACAGCGATATAATTTAAAAGACGGCAAATAACAGTGTTCTTATTTAAAAAGCAGTAATTTTGCCGTCTTTTAAATAATTATACTGTAATAAACTGTTTATTGATGAAATAACAGCGAAATAATTTAAAAGACGGCAAATAACAGTGTTCTTATTTAAAAAGCAGTAATTTTGCCGTCTTTTAAATAATTATACTGTAATAAACTGTTTATTAATGAAATAAGAGCGATATAATTTAAAAGACGGCAAATAACAGTGTTCTTATTTAAAAAGCAGTAATTTTGCTGTCTTTTAAATAATTATACTGTAATAAACTGTTTATTAATGAAATAACAGCGAAATAATTTAAAAGACGGCAAATAACAGTGATTTTATTTAAAAAGCAGTAATTTTGTTGTCTTTTAAATAATTATACTGTAATACACTGTTTATTAATAAAATAACAGCGATATAATTTAAAAGACGGCAAATAACAGTGATTTTATTTAAAAAGCAGTAATTTGCCGTGATACAAGGAGATATATAGGTATATTATACAGGGCCGCCAGCGGTGCTAATATTATCACAAGTAGATATGCAAATTATATACGAGGCTGTCAACGACACTAATATTACCAAGTATACCTATCGAATAGCGAAAACCGCATGATATATTAACCCATCAAGAGTAGGTTTCTTGTTTTGACAGGTTTCAGGTTGATTGATACAGTACGAACCAAGGAGGCAAAGTATGATGTGATTTAAAAACACACAACCACACCACACCTCTCGGGGACTGACCAAGTCTCTCTGGACTTATCTAATATATGTATCTACAATTATGACGCCTGCGCAAAAGTCTAAACATGAACAGGTAATTAAATATGAACAGCAAAATAAACAGCTGAACAGCCCTGTAGTTTCAAAATACAGCCCTGTATTTTCCAAATACGGCACCGTTTTTCTAAAATACAGTGCCGTATTTTAAAAAAACGGTGCCGTATTTTAAAAACGGTGCCGTATTTTAGAAAAACGGTGCCGTATTTTAAAAAACGGTGCCGTATTTTAGAAAAACGGTGCCGTATTTTAAAAAACGGTGCCGTATTGTAAAAAACGGTGCCGTATTTTAAAAAACGGCACCGTATTTTAGAAAAACGGCTTAAAAACGGCACCGTATTTTAGAAAAACGGCACCGTTTTTTAAAATACGGCACCGTTTTTTAAAATACGGCACCGTTTTTCTAAAATACGGCACCGTTTTTTAAAATACGGCACCGTTTTTCTAAAATACGGCACCGTTTTTAAAATACGGCACCGTTTTTTTAAAATACGGCAAATAACAGTGTTCTTATTTAAAAAGCAGTAATTTTACCGTCTTTTAAATAATTATACTGTAATACACTGTTTATTAATGAAATAACAGCGAAATAATTTAAAAGACGGCAAATAACAGTGATTTTATTTAAAAAGCAGTAATTTTACCGTCTTTTAAATAATTATACTGTAATACACTGTTTATTAATAAAATAACAGCGATATAATTTAAAAGACGGTATAAAGAGTGATTTTATTTAAAAAGCAGCGTTTTTTAAATAAAATTTATGTTATTAACTGATCAGCTCTTTTCAACGGCTTAAAATCCTTAAAAGGTTCTAAACTTTGTTGGTTTCGTTAGTTGTGCAGTAGCTTTGCCAAGATGAGTATCGTCTCTGAAGACTTTCAAAAATTATATAAGAATTCTAAAGTTCCCGATGAAGTCCTTCACTCCTATATCTCTTTGTTTAATAAAAACATTTCATGGAACTGGGATTATGAGATTAAAACTGAAATATCGAATAAAGAGAATTGCCAGTTTTCTCCTGCTATTTACCTGTACCTTATCAAAAAGGCACATTATGGTATGCCATGGGTGAAGCAGATGTTATCAAAATATTTTTCATCAGAAGCTCGAAGAACAAGGTGTTTTCCACTTCACAAATCAATAGATATAAAACAACCCCTAGCCTGTGAGTCATTTCACGAACTACAATTGGTGTTTGCTATTTATCTAGCAGTGACGATTAAAGATGTAAAACGTAGAAAAAAACCTCTTAAGATTGGTGTTCATCCTGAGTTTAAGAAACTAAAGAATTATCTATCTTTTAGAGGTATAGAGTATGAAGATCTTCCACCGTATATGTTGCTTCAAGTTCCTGGTTTCCGTAGAAGAAAAGTGTCCAATCATTAGAAAATACTTTTAGTTTAAGACTAAGTTTGTTACAATGTTGCTTTGTAATCACTATAATCTTAAAATTTTTGGTAAATAGTAATTACACTCGATAAACATGTTACGTATGTACTCTGTATATATTTTTTATTAAATAAAATATATATCTTCATGTTTTATTTGTAGCTGTTTTTGTTTTAAGATAACCCTTTATATATTTAATATATAATTTTTTAAATACGTAACCGTTTTCTAAAATACGGCACTGTTTTTCAAAAACAGCCCTGTATTTTTAAAAACAGCCCTGTATTTCCAAAAACAGCCCTGTATTTTCAAAAACAGCCCTGTATTTTTAAAAACAGCCCTGTATTTCCAAAAACAGCCCTGTATTTTTAAAAACAGCCCTGTATTTCTAAAAACAGCCCTGTATTTTTAAAAACAGCCCTGTATTTCTAAATACAGCCCTGTATTTCTAAAAACAGCCCTGTATTTAAAAAAACAGCCCTGTATTTAAAAAACAGCCCTGTATTTAAAAAAACAGCCCTGTATTTCCAAAAACAGCCCTGTATTTCCAAAAACAGCCCTGTATTTTTAAAAACAGCCCTGTATTTTTAAAAACAGCCCTGTATTTCCAAAAACAGCCCTGTATTTCTAAAAACAGCCCTGTATTTTCCAAAAACAGCCCTGTATTTTCAAAAACAGCCCTGTATTTCTAATATACGTTAAAAACTGTTAAGGCCCTATTTACTCTCGAATAACATATTTATTTAAAAAATTAGTGTTAATATATTTATTTAAAATAATTGTTTAAAAAAGAATGACTAAAATCAAACCACTAGAAGCCAAGATATACGTAAAAACTGTTAAGGCCCTATTTACACTCAAATAACATAATTATTAAAAATTTTAGTATTAATATTTGTAGATTTATAAAAATTAAATTATTAGCAAAAAGAACAACTAAAATCAATCTACCAGAAACCGAAATATACGTTAAAACTGTTAAGGCCCTATTTACTCTCAAATAACATATTTATTAAAAAATTAGTGTTAATATTAATATATTTATTAAAAATAAATTGTTTAAAAAAGAATGACTAAAATCAAACCACTAGAAGCCAAGATATACGTTAAAAACTGTTAAGGCCCTATTTACACTCAAATAACATAACTATTAAACATTTTATTATTATTATTTGTAGATTTATAAAAACTAAATTACTAACAAAAAGAAGAACTCAAATCGGTCTACTAGAAACCAAAATATACGTTAAAAACTGTTAAGGCCCTATTTACACTCAAATAACATAATTATTTAAATTTTTAGTACTAATATTTATAGGCTTATTAAAAATAAATTGTTTAAAAAAAGAATAACTAAAATCGGTCTACTAGAAGCCGAAATATACGTCAAAAACTGTTTAAGCCACATTGGCAACATGCGCAGACCCTAAAACTCATTTTCTGGCTAAACCATTATAGTTAAGTTTGCGCAAATAGCGGAAAAAGTACCTTCGGTACCCCGGCTGATAACGATCTTTCATGATACCCTTTTATAAAATATTTTTTAAAAATACCCTTATGTCTTATTTTAGGGGTTAATTTTAGGAAATATACAAAAAATCTTATTTTTAAATAGTTGTAAGTCGTTAATTGTATTTTACCGACTGTATTTTTCTTGATTATATTTTTACTTTCACCATTTTGTCAATATTTTTACAATACTCATAAAAAGTTTAGGGTTATATGTCCACAACTAAGGTTAATACCCTTGTGGGGCCCCCGGATAATAGGACAGCGAAAGGAGCGGAGCCCTAAGCGTTGGTCCGAGGCGCGACGTCCATTTTTCTAGGTTAGATTCCTATTGACATTTGACATTTGACATTTGACAGATGACAGATGACGTTTGACAGATTGACCACGCCCTAAACAACGCGTTGCGCAAGATTCCTAAAATAGGCGTCGCCCAAGATTCCTCGGTAATCGGTTAGGCGCAGGCGTCGTCTGTGACGTCAGGCGTCGTGACGTCAGGCGTCGGCGGCGTCTGTCTGGTTAAAGTGCCCCCTAGTCTACTTAAGTCTATTGATAATTTTACAATAGTTGCAACTTTCTTTATTATTCCAAGTTACTGAAACGCTTTCCAAAAGTTCTGTAGAAAATCAAATTATATAAAAAAATCGAAGTATGTTTGTATTTGTTCCAATTCTCCTGCTATTATTCGTTTAATGCCCTCTTCATCTGAGGCCGTTTTATTTACAGCCCTTACCATTTCCTCTTTACCAACAATCTAAATTAGGGGTGGCCAACTTGCTTATATCCAAGATCGACTTTTCACTTACGATATCCAGTGTGATCAACCAATTACATACTTTGGCGATTGAAAAGTAATACAAGATGATGTGTGAGCAGTGAAGTACTAACGTTGTGCTGTGTGCTCTATGTATTTATATTTTTGCCTTGTCACGACCTACAAGACTAAAGCGACGATCAACCAGTTGGCCACCCATCCCATATTATTTTTATCTAAAGCAGCTAAAACAGACTTGGATACAATCGGAACAACATTGTCGGCCGACTGTATCTTGTTCAATAGATTTTTCAGCAACAAATTTGGCCAATATTTGCAGATACAAGTGTTTGGCGTCCACACTAGTTTTAAAGCTCGTACAAACGTTCCGATGTTTCCGATGAAAAATATAAAATATTTCTTTCCAATAATTGTTCTTACAATATGCTGCACCATTTAAAGAACCTAGATTAAAGGATGTGGTGTCATAAAATAAACCAATATTCCTATTTTCTAAATTCCAATCAATTAGAGTTTCATAAACTGCCAAGGATTGTTCCTTACAGGTTGAATGCTGCAAAGGAGGCACTTCAAGCATTTGCTACCCTTTTCCAATCGTAAGTACAGCAAGTATGTCAGGTATTTTTATACATATTTTAATTACAGGCTATAAAGCAGTCTGACATCGATCTACCCCACCTTAGCTGGAAGAATAAAATAATAATATAATATTCTGTGTATAGTAAGAACCATATTTATTTCACTTTGGACTCTTTGTTTGACCTCCGGACAGTGCGGACGTGCGTAGAGGACTACAAAGTTCTTTCCGGAGTGGCGGTTAGAGGTGACGTACGGACGTTTTTACCTTCGGGGATTAAGGAAAGATTCACGCTAAATTGACGGCATCTTTCTTCTGGATCTAAGCGCTGTGAGCGAAGATTCCTATAAGCTGATGGTATCCTGTTTGGTGGTAAACACGAGGTATTTCTCAACTGGCGGGAAATAGATGGGCGTACCATGGGAACTGTCAGTAGTGAAAGTGAAGGTTATACGTAACACCAGTAGCAGATCTTGGTTTGACAGCCGATAATTTATGCATTGCATCAATTGAAAAATTATTTTTGTTTTCTTTTTGGAATTTGTGGGAGCTACGAGCTCGATTATCCAGATTTTCCGCCGACGAAGCATTGGAAAGCATAATCCGGAAGAGGGAGAGTGGTGGATTGGACCTGAAGGGACCAAAACCAAGAAAGAAAAATAGAATAGAATAGAATTTATATCATTTGAAAACGATGCCGCCAAGTACACAAAAAATGATAAAGCAAATAAACCTTTTGTTGAACAATACGCCACGCGTTACTGGTTTTATGGCAGGCCAGAGACGAAATAAGAGGATGTTTTTTAAGTACGTGATACGTGTTTTCGCAATATTTTTATTTATTTATCTAAAAAATATGTAATCAGGCTCTGTCAGAGGCTATGTGCTTTCGAAAAGGTTTATTTACTTTATAATTTTTTGTATACTTGGCGGCATCGCTTTTAGAATAAAATAAATATGGTTCTAACTATACCTACCAATACCTAATATTTTGACCTTCTTGCGGTACGTGTTTTTATAGTCAGATTCGGTTAAATTTTTAGGGTTTTAATCTTTTATTACAAAGGAACATTTTTACAGGGTGGCCCGGTAAAAATATAAAAAAAATCTTCCCTAAAGAGATGGGCCACCCTACTGTACATATTTACTATTAAAATTTAAATAGAAGAAAAAAGAAATTAAAAAAAAGAAATCTATGATCCTTAGCAATTTACGGGCGGCAATTTTTTATAATAGGGTATTTAATACAAAGAAGAACCGTAAAAAGTTTTTTATATTATAAAACAAGTTTTATGATTAGTACACGATTAGAAAAGCAATATTTATTTCCTTGCTTAAGCTATCTGCATATTTTTTTACAAAAATAGTGTGAGTATATTCTATTAGAGGTTTTCCCATCATAATCATTTAACAACATCAGTTCAGATCGATCTAATAATTATTAAACTATAACCAACCTTTTATTTAACTACAAATGTTATTTATTTCTTCCTACACAACACCATTAAATGCAAATCATTAGTTTTACTACAATGTCAATTAGAGATTTTAAATCAATACTACTTGCTTTTAAGACTTTATTATACAGGGTAGTCACAGTAACTCTGGCAACAAACTTTAAAGGGTGATTTTTTACTGGGGTTAAAAAATCTTTTTTTTAACCTATACAAAAAATGTTGTTTAGGGTGACAAAAAGCAAATATGGTAAAAATTTCTTCCTTTAACACCAAGAAATCGTCTGGACTGGTTGGCATACCAGCAATCGTTTTAAAAAAATGTTCTCCAGAACTTGCACCAATTTTAACTCGGCTCTTTCGAATTTCTTACGACGTATCACACTGCTAGAATAAGTCTCTTGAGTTTCTAGGTGAGTCCCAGATCGTTGCTCTTGATATATCCAAAGCTTTTGACCAGGTCTGGCATGCCGCACTTCTTAATAAACTTCCCTCCTATGGTCTTTCAACTAAACTCTGTACTTGGCTCTCTAGTCATC
Organism: Listronotus bonariensis; assembly: GCA_014170235.1. NCBI lineage: Eukaryota > Metazoa > Arthropoda > Insecta > Coleoptera > Curculionidae > Listronotus > Listronotus bonariensis. Next base: position 46,329 of record JACEGR010002608.1, on the reverse strand, counting down.
TATCTGATCGACGTATGTCAGTTATTGTGGACGGCCATTCTTCAAGCTTTCACCAAGTAAATGCTGGAGTCCCTCTGGGCTCAGTTCTGGCACCAACATTATTTCTTCTTCACATCAACGACCTTCTCTCGTCCACAACTAATTCCATTCATAGTTTTGCCGACGATTGTACCCTTCACTCCAGTTTTCAGGTTCCTAAACCCCTCACTAAACTTGACGACTTTGAAAGACTTGGAAAACAAACGTAGAGCGATGCAGATATCTCTTTCGCAGGATCTTAATTTAATATTGGATTGGGGCGCCAAAAATCTTGTCCATTTTAATGCATCCAAAACACAATCATGTTCCTTGTCGCGGAAAGTGTCATCAAATACTCATCCTCTACTTATGAGTGGCCAAGTTTTACAGAGCAAAGACACCTTCAATTTTGTGGGCGTCATATTTGAAAGTAACCTTAACTGGCATAAACACATTGTATCTATAGCCACGGCAGCTTCAAAAAGCTTGAATTTCTCTTTCGAGCCAAAAAGTATTTTTCCGCTTCTAATTTATACGCTTTATATGTGTCCCAAATCCGACCTCCCTTGGAATATTGTTCCCATATCTGGGGCATGGCGTCCCCCACAACCCTAAGCATTCTTGATTCTGTTCAGGGAAGAGCTGTTCGTCTCATTAATGATCCTTCACTTACAGAAAGGCTTTCCTCTCTTGCCCATCGTCGGGCTGTGGGGGATTTATCGCTTTTTTATAGGTACTTCCATGGCTTCTGATCTGAAGAATTGTCCAGTATAGTTCCTCCACTCACGGTTCCCAACAGAGAAACTCGTGGTTCCGCGCGTATGCATCCCTATACGGTCCAACTGGACAGGTCCTGAACTTCTCACTTTGTTCGTTCTTCTATCCCTAGAGTTTCTAGATTGTGGAACCTGCTGCTCGCGGAGGGTTTTCCTTCCCCCAAAATCTTCAAGTATTTAAGTCCCGTGTCAACAAACTCCCTCTTACCTCGTTTAAGACACCCACGGGACGTTAGTATTTAGGCTTTAAGCCTTGGTGGTTTATCCAAAGATTTAAAAAAAATTGAGCCTTTAATATCAATATTTAGAAGTCTATCTCCTTTAATTTAGATTTTTTATTTGTACTTTCATTTTTGCTTTAAAGCACCGTAACTATCGAGGTAAAAAAAATATATGCACATATATCTTTAGAAAATTAAATTGCCTACAAAAATTCCAAGTGAAAATTTTCCCCAGACTAACCGTTTTCAAATAACCAAGCTTTAATCATTGATATATTTTTTAGATTTACCTTTTTATTTTAGAATTTTGTTACTAACAAAAAAATAAATATATAGAAAACAGCAAAAAAAAAAGAAATTTAAAGGGAATTTAATGCTTTACAAAAAAGGTCTTTTAATTTTTTTTACTTAAAATCGTTCATTTAAAAGTTATTCACAATTTGAGTTAAAAAAAAACTACTGTTTTCTTTATCGTTGTATTAAGTTTTTTACTTATTGAAACAAACTGATATATTACATCATCCAAAATCATAATGATCCCAGCAAACACTATTTGCCGGCAATATACATTTTTCATATTGGCATTGATGGTAAAGCATTGGCAATTGGTGGCAATATTATGCCAACATCTAATACGCATTAAAAAGTTAACCTTAAATAAACACTCAATTGCCAATAAATTTTACATACAGGCGAATTGCCGCCAAGCATACAAAAATGGCGGCATACCAATCCGGATTAAATAAAGCATGCCTTTTTGTTGCAGGCAAATAAATATTGGATTTTTGAAGGCAAACCTTCAACGCATATTTATACTTTTTAAACCATATTATTAACATTGGTATTTAACTAACATTCGAGCAATTTTTTTGATCTGTTTTATTTATAATGGCGGCTAAACAACATTATTTTATGTTATTTTACATAACTTAAAGGAAATGGCCTTTTCCTAACATTTTAGTAATACAAATCATGAAAATAAAAATTAAGTCAAACAAAATGTTTATTATGTATTTTTGAGAGACTAAAAATAAAATGATGGTAAAATTAGCTAGGTTAATTTCGACAATTTCGACCGAAGGTGATAAATTCAAATTTCCCGCTTAGCCGAAATACAAGATTTAACAATTTGACAGATGAGGCAACCTTGCTTTTGTTTGGCCGCTTTGTGCAATTGTTTTCTACGTCGTTTTCTAGCTTTTTAGTTTCTTTTTTAAAGAAAAGAGTTTTTAGTAGACATAATTAAGTGTATTCATTACCTAATTATTGTGTGTTGTGTACTTAATTGGTGATGGCTAGTCAAGAAGGCGGGTTATTCAAGTAGACTGTTAGGAGCTGTAAACATTTTATTTAAAACCTTTTAAATTTGTAGTTACCTAAAAAAATATATGAAATCAGGGGGTTGCTTTATTAAAAGTTGTAAAGACGTGTTAATAAAAAAATATATATATATATTAAATAGTTTTTTTACATTGAACTGCTTTAAAATATTTCTCCCTATGTTTTGGATCTAAAAATTGAGTGTAAGTGTCCCTTAAATACTTACCATTTTAAAGTGTTTTCTTTTGATTTACTATCTTTTTTTTAATGTTATTACATACTTTTTATATTTTTTTGGTTTATTGTTACGGTATAAAAATTTATATTATATAATTTTTTTATTGATAAAGTTTTCCTGCCTTTTCTTCTCATTTTTTCGATTACAAAATTTTAAATATGTTGTTTAACTTTTGGGACATTCAACTTATAAAACTTGGAATACTTATTTAATGATAAATGCCATTATCCTAAACGCATTTTTTTGCCAATAACTTATTAATGATGGATGCCATCATCCTAAACGCATTTTTTGGCATAACTGAATGATGGATGCCATCATCCTAAACGCATTTTTTATCATAAATTATTAATGACGGATGCCATTACATTATCTGCAACACGTGACCTAATAACGGCCAATTGCCCACTTTCGCGTCTTTCTGATACCTTTTTGCCAATGCCTTGCCATTATAGAGTATTGGCAATGCCAGTAAATTAAATGTACAACGCCGGCAAAAAATGGGATGTCTTAGAGTGGATATAGAAAATTTTTAATAAGACGTTTTTTGTAAGCAATTTAATTTTCTAAAGATATATGTGCACATGTTTTTTCTACTTTTCTAGTTTGGGAGCTTTGATACAAAAATTAAAGTACAAGTAAAAATCAAAATTAAAGGAGAAGGTCCTTTAAATATTAATATTAAGGGCACAAATTTTTACGATATTTTCATTTTTCACCCCAAACAATATTTTCCAAAACATTCTCCACCAATTTCGGAAACACTGTATACGTGGGTTTGGTTTTAATTTTCAAATGATTAGGTTAATCCTATTAAAATAATTTGAAACACAATACGAGACAGTTTTATATTTAAGGTTAATCTAATAATCATCACCAGCACTACCGTACTGAATATAATAAAGGCTTAAAATCCGTGTCAAATTACTTTTGTAAATGCAGGGGAATATAGAATACTAACGGACAGAAAGTTAAGTCATCTGTTTTCATTTTGAATATGGATAAAAAGTATATTGTAACACGCAGAAAAAAAAAAGAAATTTTACTCTAATTTCTAAAAACTTTTTGTCTGTTTATTTTCTTTGACAATCTAGCATACGTTTTTAAGTGCACTTTTTTCAATAAAATATTTACACGTTAACAGTTCTCATGAGAAATTTGCTGCTTGATAAATTTCAGCAAGCACAAAAAAATGGGCTTGGCATTAAAATTCTTAAAACTATAATTTTAAATGATTTAAAATTATACCTCTTTGTGGGCCTAGATTAGATTAGATTGGCCTGGAGGTGGATTGTTAATCCTCTATCACTGCTCACCGCTATCCAAGCCGGTCATTTTAATCAGACCTCCCAAGCTTGAAACTAGCTTCTCGGTAACTCTTGCCGCTTTAGGTTTTTCCTCACCAAGCCTTGCAAACCGCAGACGACAAAGGGCTTCACAATAGTACCATATGTGCTTTAGGTTTTTTCTTCTTCCTGGCATAACCTGCATAGGTTTTCTTCTGTCAGGCCTATTGTTTCCAGGTGATTCTTAGTATGCAATGACCTGTTAGTTGACCCAATATTATTCTTACCACCTTCCGCTTGTAATTTTTGCTCGCTTATATCTTGGACTACTGTGGTTTTAATGGAAGTTTTTCATGTAAGGGACGTAGATAATAATTTTATCAACTTACATCTCGCAAAAGTCCATTTAAAAAAAAAACAGACATATGGAGTTTTTGCAAAATACTAAATTATTTTTAAACGGTTTTACTAGATTAACCTGTTTATTATTTATTTGTTTGTTATTTATTATTTGTTTGGGTACAATTTAGTAATTGGGATTTACACACTCTTAATCTTGATGACAATACAATATAATACATTATTTATGATTGTAAATCCAAGATGGTCGCCGATACAAAATGGCGGATAACATATTACTTTAATACGGGTATAAGTAGAACAAAACTCACTTTGAAAAAATAAAATTCAAGACTGCCACCGCCACAAAATGGCTAATTACATATTTTTTCCACAACTACCTTATATTGGTGTTAAATGAACCGACTTGGCAGAATGAAGCTCACTATGAAAAATAATAAAATAAAATCCAATATGGCCGCTGTCACAAAATGGCGAATTACATATTTTCCACAACAACCTTATCGTTGGTTAGTTTTGATTAGTTATAGTGAGGCATTAAATGACCTCAAGAATGAAAACTATCAACTAGCAACAAAATCTAAAACTTAAAAATAAAATATGTAATGTTTTTCGAGTTAAAAGGTTTTATTGGACTAAAAGATAAAAATAAATCAGTAAGTCCTAGCTACTAGATCGCACCAATTTTTTCATCAATCTGGGGTATTGATCAGACAAATAATAAAATCGTTGTGCACTTGAAATTTCTATCATAATATTTACTCTAGATACGCTACGCCCAACGGTTTTATTATTTTTTTGATCAATATTCCAGATTATTGGGAAAATTGGTGCGATCTGGTAGCTAGGACTTACCCAATTATTTTTTTAGCTTTTATTACAATAAAACCGTTTACCATAAAAAATACATAATTTATTACTTACACCAGGTTCCCCTACTAACAGTGCGCGTGCTATAATTTTATGAAACTACAGTCCGTGCAAAGAGAATGATAACTGTTTTAAATAATTAAAATTGCCATAAGTGTAGGCTCTTGTAAAAACCTAACTGGAGTTTTAATTACATTTCTATTATTCTATTATGTTTCGTACTGTTTTTTAAATTGTGAATTAAGTCCCATTTAAAGTTGTTTTAAGATGAAATTTTTTAGTTTCATAAATAAGAAGACAGTAAGAGTGCAGCATAATTTTAAGTATCAGCCAGTCAATTATACATACAGAGTGTCCCACCATAGATAACCTACATTTAGATCCGCAGTGGCAAGAAGGATTTTTCGGATTTTTACGACCTCGCGCAGTGGGTGGACGAACATGCGGACTTAAAAGCCGTGGCAAAATACAAACACCGGCACCCTGTACCCTTCGTCCGCGGTCTGACCGTAACGCTCATTAGCTACCGTACTTCGAACAGAAAACCAGGACGCCGTCGACAAATTCTTTCCTATAATGCGGATAGTTTGTTTGGCGCCGGGTGCGTTTACCCTCAACTGGCTTGCGCACAAACCGGTTTTCTCGCCCATGAAATGTAACTTTTGTTTTGCGCAGGTTATAACATTGACAATCCATCGAGATCAGTGTGTCCCACCGGGAACTGCTGCAATCGATTTCTCAAAAAGTAGGCTTTAAAACATTTTGAATATTGTGCTACATAATAAAATTAGTGGGGGTCATACGACTAGAATATCTTGACAGTTCTAGCACTTCCGATTCTACCGAAAATTAATGTAAACTTCCTTATTTTAAAGGGAACATCCTCTATATTATTTATTTTGTAGATTTCGCGTGAAATTCTAAACATATTTTTTGCATAGTACTCTATACCTAAGCTCAACCGTTTTTGAGTTATTTTAAATTTTATATCAAAAATGACGTTTGCAAGCGATTACTTAACCTTTAACCTAACTTTTCTAAACAAAAGCCTTTATTACGAATTTGGGCCAGGTTCCTTGAAGAAAACAACTTCTTTAGTTGACTGTGTTAATAATTTGACAATTTATAAATACAGGGTGGTCAAAAATAAACGTTAAAATGTATATCGACAAAAAGCCTAAAAGTTATTTTTTTCAAATTATTTTTTTTATTCATTATCTCATTAGGCATTAAAAATAAGGCTAAGTTTGTATAAAGATGTCTATTTTTAAAATTTATAGTTTTCGAAGTATTAATCTATTTCAATAATTTTTTTCCTACAACCACTTGTGAAAATAGCAAATAGCACAGTGATTTCATGCATAGAAAATGCGTTATATCACACTAGTGTTGCAAAGTACTTTACAGCACTAGTATTGCAAAGTACTTTACAACACTCGTGTGATATGATGTCATTCTAAAAACTGCTATTGGTTTTGCAAGTGACATATTTATTGGAGTGACAAAAAAATCATTTTACTTACCTTAAACAGTAGAACCCAAATTAGCGAAAATAATCTTATTAACGTTAAGTTACTACACAGTATAAGCTTTCTTCTAATATTAAAAGAGTAATAATAAAATTTCCGAAAAAATAAAAACATAAACAAAAATAGACATAACCACAAAAACAACTTTCACTGACTGCTCGCTCAGTGGCACAGTGTTTTCAGGTTAGTAGATCAAATTAAAAATCTCCCTTCTACCTTTAAGCACGCACTTTATAGAGGCAGCCTTGCCGCTTGACCGTTCAACCTAAAGCGCCAGAGAAAAACTCCTATAGATCAAATTCCTTCCTCTCTGTCTTCGTATACTTAAAGAACTAGTAAAATCTTTTTTTAATCCCTTAATTAAACCTAAGGCTAATATACACTTTATGAATCCACTTTCTTTTATCCATTCATAAATAGAATCAGACCCTTCCGACGTTGCCAAATGCATTCCACATTTTGCATGGTATAACTGATGTTTAGTAACGGTTTTTTTCTTTACTTTTGGGACTTTAGGTTATGCATTTACAATTTTCATATTTTTTTATATTTTATCTCAAAAATATGAGAAAAAATGTAATTTTTACTTTATTTTACATGTGATGTTCAGTTTCCTTAACTCGTTTTACCAATTTTACTCCACCCAGCACTCCTTTTTACTCCCCTGTCCCGTAAGTTTGTTTACTGATATTTGTTTAAAAATGGAATATTTTGGATGTGCGCCACTTACGTTTTATTTAGAAGAGTGTCTAAAATATGTAAGTGTCAATAATTTTTAAAAACCCTTAAAATAACACAAAACCGTATTAAACTATTACCGTTATTACTTAACCAAACCATACAATTTTTAATAAGTGAGCCTTTTTAATTTCCAAAATGATAAAAGTTATATAATGCTTCTAGGTAGGTGATTTTCGATGTAAAAATATTGTCAAAACAGTATAATATAGCAGTGAGGAAAAGTACATATGTATCACACTAGTGTTACAAGGTGAAAATCACCCTAGTGTTGCAAAGTTCTCAATTGTTTTTTATTTTTTCTGTAAAGACAAACTTTAATTTTTTTTCGGTGAATAATTTGTGGTCGTAGGAAAAATAGTGTACAGTACTCGTTTGAAAATGACTTTCTTACACTCGTGGGTTTGTCGCACTTGGCTAATGCCTCGTGCTACAATATTCCCACTTGTGTGAAATTAGTCATTTTCCACACTTGTAATGTAATATAGTATTAAATACGGCTTAGTTTGGCTTCTAGTTGACAGCGAAATGCGGCGTCATTTCCTCATCCTACTATCAGTACTTCAAAGCGTTGTTAGAATAAATAAATAATTTTAAATTGTTAATATTTCGAAAACTATAAATTTTTAGAATAGACATGCTAATGCAAATTTACCCTTATTTTTAATGCTTAATGAGATAATGTAATAAAAATTAGGGGTTTTCATTTGAAAAAATTGACTTTTAAGGTTTTTGTCAATATAATTTTTAAAGATAATTTTTTACTAGCCTGTATTAATTAATTTTCAAATTATTAACACAGTCTATTAAAGAAGGTCCTTCTCTATAAGGAACCTAGCCCCAATTTGTATAAAACGCTTTTGCTTAAATAAAAATAATGAACTTATATGTAATGGTAAAATGGCTTTTTAGAAAAAGCCTTAAAAATAATTACCCTATGATATACAGAGAGATTCAAAACTATGAAAATGTTATTTTGGCAAAAAAACCTTTAAAATTATTTTTTAACTACTAATTCAAATAGCAAAAGGTATTAACATGCAGATACACTCGCCACAGAAATTATTCCACGTGCTTGATTTTTTCCATAAGCTTAATTAATTCAATACAAAAATATTAAGTTGCTTACAATACAACCTTTGTATTGTAAGTAACTTAATATTAAATATTTCATTATTTTATTTCTTTTAAAGTAATAATAACTTTGATTATATTGTGTAAGAGCAGAATAGTTCTACATAATGTATAAAAGTTTTAATTTTCATAAAATGTTAAATAAACTTTTTAATTTTATTCTGGAGAAAAGCCAAATATCGAATATTGTGATATCCAATTTTTGTTATGAAAAAGCAAATGGTAATGCAGAGTTGGCAAGAAGATATTATATGGAGAGTTATCCGGAATGAAATGAGATCGAAAACGAATGACATTTTGAAAAAAATTATATGAAGCTCTACTCTTATTTTGTCAAGTAGAATCACCCCCTTAAGTTTCGTGATCGATTTTTGAATCACCCTGTATATTAAAATAACTTAAGACTATGGCCTTATCCGACCTCTTTATGTTCCCCTATTCACTTTTTTCTTAAAAAACCTATGATTATCCAGCTAAAGACCGTGTCGAATGTTGTGGACCACCCTGTATTACCGCTGCAAAGATATTTCAAAGGGAATTACTACAATACCATATTTGATATGTTTATCCCTTACTATCAGCCCCCTGCCCACTTCGTTGGGCGTTAATTATATTTTTCTCTAAACTTTTTATTCAATCATTATAAAATATAGCCTAACCTAGCCTTAACTATGTAGGAGTTCTATAGATTATATTTAAGGCTACATTAGTAGCTTTTTAACTGTAAAAAAATCATGATCGGTTTAGTATTTCCGAAGATTAGCCTCTACAAACAAACACACAAAGTTAAAAACGTTATTTACCTCTTTATAATATTAGTATAGATATAGTAGATATAGGCACTAACATTTTGAAGCTCATATTACTAAAACTATTAAAAAATTTATTTTAAATGTAGTAAATTATTAAAGGTTTTTAAATGTCGTGGTGATACAATATACAGGATGTTTTATTAAAAAATGCCATTTTATTATCCAACTCCTGACGATGGCTATCTTTAAACTGATAATAAAATATACAGGGTGTCACACTTAAAAACAACTTTGTGTTATAAAAAAAAGGCCAATGAAAGAAAATATGGATACACCACTAAATGTTACGTAAAAATACCTAAATCTTCTTTATTTACATGCTTTTAAATCTATTAAGCGAGTTATAAGTGCCTGGCCAAATTGACAAAATTTAAAAAACACTTTGTATCTTTAAAACAAATTAAGTTAGCCATGATTTACTTTTACCACTGAATTTGTTTTAAAAATCAAAATCACGATTGCGCAATCAGATTTGTTCAATCTCCTTTAGTTTTCGTTGTAACCTGCAAGTTCAACGAAAAAGCGCCACCCTGTACCTATTATTAGTGTTTTCCATTATTATTTTTGTAAATATGTATTACGTTATTAGTTGAAAACTACCTTTAATATGATTATTTGTAAATTTTACTAATACGAATTTTTATTAATTTTTTTAAACATCACTTGTATCTTTAATTTAATGATTCATTATACTTGCCACCGCGACAAATATTTTAATTTTCTGTTAATTTCACATAACAGTTAAAAGTATTTAAAAATCATAAAGTTAATTAAAATTAAGGTTTCTTATTTATTTTAATTACACATCCAAAGTTTGATTACGCATTTTTAATTTTACATCTCCTTAAAAGAATTAAAAAGTAAATTAATGAAATAAGCTTTTTAAACAAAATGATGCACATGACTGCAAATACGTAACAACCTACCTCAGTCCAAAAGTACATGATTTCGGAGATACAGTGCTATCAATTGATTGTGGTTAGTTTTATTTACTAATTTCGTTATTAATTATTGTATTATAACATTTTTTTGGCTACGGCAAGTTTGTGAAGTAGTAAATTAAAATGTGCTCTTATTGTTATTGTAAAATTTAGAAGGCGGAGTGCAGTATCGTGCATTAATTTAAAATAAAAAAGTCTTTTAAGCCACCCTGTATTTAACTTTTAGATAAAAACTCTAATTTTTTAACATTTTTTCTCTAAAAAAGTATACGTGGTAAAAGGTAATTTAGTCAGCTGATTTGGGATATCTGAATTTTAAAAAAAATTACTTCCTATTTTTGTCATTACATCATTCATTTTATAAAGTTATTTAACTTATTTAAGTATTTTTTATTTCCGATAAAAACTGGCCAAGTCAAATCTCTCTCTCTCTATTTTTTTTTGGTTTTGGTCCCTTCAGGTCCAATCCACTACTCTCCCCTTTCCGGACTATGCTTTCCAGGGCTTTCGTCGGCGGAAAATCTGGATAATCGAGCTCGTAGCTCCCAGATATTCCAAAAAGAAAACAAACAATTCAACAATCGATGCAATGCATAAATTGTCGGCTGTCAAACCAAGATCTGCTACTGGTGTTACGTATAACCTTTACTTTCACTACTGACAGTTCCCATAACACGCCCATCTATTTCCCGCCATTTGAGAAACACCTCGTGTTCACCACCAAACAGGATACCATCAGTTTATAGGAATCTTCGCTCGCAGCGCTTAGATCCAGAAGAAAGATGCCGTCAATTTAGCGTGAATCTTTACTTGATCTCCGAAGGTAAAAACGTTCGTACGACACCTCTAGCCGCCACTCCGGGAAGAACTTTGTAGTCCTCTACGCACGTCCGCACTGTCCGGAGGTCAAACAAAGAGTCCAAGTCAAATCTAACCGACTTTAAGATCTCACATTTTTAATTAACAACAATTGTTATAGGTATCCAATAAAACAAAAATATAGAGTTTCATACTTGTTTATAATATTATTTTGTTCCTATATATACAGGGTGTCCCACCGGGAACTTTCGCGATCGATTTCTTGAAAAGTACGCTTTGAAAAATATTGAAATTTTGGTAACATTATAAAATCAGTGAAGGACATACAACTAAAATATTTTGACAGCTCTACCACTTCGGGTTATACCGGAAGTTAATGTCAGCTTCCTTATTTTAAATGGAACCCTCTATTTATTATTTATCTTTTAGATTCCGCGTAAAGTTTTAAACATAATTTATGTATAATGTTTTATACCTAAGTCCAACCGTACTTGACTTATTTTAAATTTTATGTCAACAACGACGTTTGCAAGTCATTACATAACCATCAACGTTTTCTAAACAAAAGCCTTTATTATGAGTTGGGGTTGGATTCCTTGTAGAGAATTTAGTAGACTGTATTAATATTTTCACAATTAATAAATACAGAATGATCAAAAATAATTGTTAAAAGACCAAAACCTTAAAAGGCATTTTTAAAAAAATAAAAACCACTTTTTTAAAACCTAATCTTATAAAGCACTAAAATAAAGATAAGTTTGTACAAGGATGTCTAGTAACGATCTATTAACGATTTAATATTTATCTACAACATGCATTTTTAAGTACAGGTAGGTACGATGTGGTTGGCTATGAAAAGCATTTCGTTGTCAAGGCCAACTAGAAGCCAAACTAAGCCGTACTTACAAGCATTGTCAAAATAAATAAATATTAAATTGTTAATATTTCAAAGATTATACATTTTTGGAATAGACATCCTTATACAAACTTATCCTTATTATTAATGCTTAATGGGATAGGCTAATCAAATATAGGGGTTTTGCTTTAAAAAATTGAGTTTTAAGGTTTTTGTCCTTTTTAACGATTATTTTTGACCACTCTGTATTTATTAATTGTAAAAATATTATTACGGTCTACTAAAATAGTTATTTCTTTACAAGAAACCCAACTTAAACTCATGTTAAAAGCTTTTGTTTAGAAAAAATTGATGGTTATGTAATAGCTTGCAAACGTCATTTTTAACATAAAATTTAAAATAAGTCAATAACGATTGGACTTGGGTAGAGAACATTATTCAAAAATTTTATTGGAATTTTATGCAGAAACTAAAAACAAAAAATATATAGGGTGTTCCATTTAAAATAAGAAAGTTGACATTAACCTTTTAACAAAATATTTTAGTTGTCCTCCACTGACTTCATATTGCTATCAAATATTCAAAATTTTCCCCAGCCTACTTTTCAAGAAATCAATTGCAGCAGTTCCCAGTGGGACACCCTGTACATATTTTAATTTTGTTCAGAAGTTGGCACTTTTTTAGATCTCCATTCATTTTGCCCCGAAGTCCACAGCTAGGCATAATTTTAGTATTAAACTTGGCTCAACTTTTTCACATTTATGATTTTGGTAGGATTAAAATAACAATATTCTTTATTGGTATTATAAAATTAATGTTTAAATCTATATGAATTCCAAAAAAACTTGTTAACATCAATAAGTAGGTATATTAACTAAAAATGATTAAAAATGTCAAATTCTATAATACAGTTATAATGAAAGGACAAAAACAAGCTGGTAAATCACATTAATCTTCACTAATTTCAAAATATATTTAAATTAATGCTAATGAACATTTTTCTTTTCGATGTGCACAACCCATTTTGTTAAAATACTAGGCCTTTCAACAACAGAGATATGTTAATTATCTAATTAATGGAATAATTAACAATCGAATCTTTAAACCAGAATTCAATAGCAAGACGCAACATCCATGGTTAATTCTTTTTAATGTGGTCATATTATAGTAAATTTTGCCTAAGAATGTCTAATGACAGTTTAATACAGTTAATGATCTTTAAATATTTCTAAAGAAACTTTATTCCAATTATTTTAGTAGTACTGACACAAAATGAGTATCATTAATTTTGTTTTACAGGTAACAATTGATGTAAGAATTGGGTTAATGCGAGACAAACTTCCATCTCAATAAATATCAATGATCTGAAAAATAAATATGGATAATTGCAGCGAAAATCATAATAACCCCTACCTGGGCACTGAGCAGTCCCCTTGTGGGCAGGCGCAGTAAAAATTTTCTGACTAGCGAAAAACAAACAACAGGACCGGGTTTAACATTTTGTATATGATTAATTTATAAAGAAAATATACCAAGTAATTTTGTTTCTAGGTATACATATTTAAATATTTTATTTTAAGTCTGTATTCGTATTTCATAGGAGTCCCTAAAAAGTAAACCGGTTTTATATTGGGGACTATTTATTGTTGTAAATTTTTTTATTTTTCGGTCGTATCGCTGATTTTATTGAAATTTAGCAAACGGGAGTGCTTAGAAACACTGATATCAATTTAAATTCCGTTTTTTTGCTAAAACACCTTATTTTTGATTCATGAGGACCCACTTTGACTCAACCTCAAACCTGCACGAAATTTTTTTCCACATTATTATCTTTCTTCTTAACACTACCTTGACACAACAAAACTGAATGGTTGGTATTTTATAATAAAAGCAATTAGTTTTGGTGTAACTTGTTTAAGGAATAAATCTCAATTCATAAACTGATATTTCGCTCCCGTTGCCGTAGCAGTTGTCGTTCAGTTAAATTTGCGTGTAATGCCATTGAAATTGTTTATTTTTGGGGTTAGGGCTAAACTGACCTCATATTTGTAATTGAAACCACAAAAAAAACGCGAAATACAAATATTAAAATTGGTAATGGACCCATAATGGCTTGGTATTATATTTCTATAACTTTTAAAGATATCAAAATCTAACGTATGCCAATTTGTAATATTAAGAAGCAACTTTTTTAAGCAATTACATCAGCTCTAGTCAATTTTTCTACTTTTTGAGATACGCCACTTCGTGATATTGTCGACGAAATTGCTTATGGCTACGTGTTATAACTTGAAAGTATGTCAAATTATTTTGATTAAACTGCCATATTTTTATTTTGTGTGATTATAAATGCATCAGTCAAATGCTAATACAGGGTGTCCGACTATATGTTAACCCATTTTGACCGCGAATAATTTTAGAACAAATAAAATTATCAAAATGCGGTGTTTGCAGAAAGCCTTAGATTTTTTTAATGTTTCATTTTATAACCTTGCCATTTGGTTGTGACATTTATTTCTTACGAAAACGGCCAATTTTCGTTTATAGGGTAAGTTTGTTATTTTAAATGGAACGCTATGTATATTTTTCTATAATCCTTGAATACAATTTTTCCCGTTTAAAAAAATTAACCCAAACCATCACTATTTCAAAAATAATTGATTTATTGATGGCAATAAAGAGAATTATTTAAAACAGAAAATTTGCTACTTACTCATTATGTAGTTTTGGTTAAACAAAACAACATCTAGTGGCTGCTTTCACCTTTTAACCCATGCATGTGTAACCAGTCATTGCTTTTGTCAAAAATGTTCATCAAATCCATATGCTTTTAAGTATTCTTCCAGCTTGCATTTGTGCTGTCCCAAATTCATAATTTATCAAAGAATATCAATATTTGATCATGTGAAAATTTGGTAGTCGATTTTCGAATCGCCCAATATACTGCAATAACAACAGTAGCGTAGCTAGGCGTAAGCGGTGTAGGTGGTCGCCTACGGCATCGCGCCTGTTGGGTCTCGCGAAAAAGTGAAGGGTCCGATCATTAAAAAGCAATAAAACCGACCTAAGGGCGACCTATGGATTTAAATAAGAGTAAACCCCAATGGGGCAAGTTCTTCATAAACTCTTCCCACCCAGTTGTTTTATTTTTTGTGAAATATTTTAAAAAGTATAAAAGTAGATACATTGATAATATTATTTATTTGTTGCGTAAAATACAAGAATATACGTATTGCAATATATGTATGTGTGTATTCGCCTTGGGTATAATTAAGGAATTAAAAAAGGCGTTGCTTACCAGAACTCACCATTCGTAATTACGTATTAGTCTTGGGTTTAATTAAGTAGTACCCTTTTTGATTCTAAGAAATATCTCTAATAGTTCACCTACATTTTGGCAACAGCGCGTCTTAAATTTAATGTATTCTAAACTATAGATATCTCACATTAAGATACACAGAGCCTAGTTGCCTTTTGCGGATTTTTACGACCTTGCGCAGTAAACAAACCCCACCGGAAGGTTACATGCGCATTAAAAAAAGAAGACAAAAAGGAATCGACCAAAAAACAATGTCGTGGTTCTGTAATATCAGAGCAGGAGATTGTCCGTCCAACAACTTCTAAGAATGGCATAAAAAAACATTTAAAAAATAATATACTTAATTATTTAACTTTCTTTTAATCAGCCCCGGATTTTTGTAAAGAGGGGCAAACCTTGCCGTATGCGCCCGCCCGGTTTTTTCTTGAGAAAAAATTTAAAGAGCAAAAAATGCTTCTTTTTTAAATACCTATGTATAATAAAAAATTAAAAGAAGACCAAAAAAACAAAGGTCTTTCTCTCTTACAATCGCCACTTTCTTATACATTCCATGTTTCAAATTGCCGCCTCTTGAAGGTGTCACCCGTGGCAGACACCACAGTTTGCCCCCACCCCTCCACCCGTGACTGCTTTTAATACCTTTTTTTTTCTTAAATACGGCATTAGGTGACATATAGCGTATAAGACGTTTTTGATGTAACTGTATTTTTAAAATTTATTTAAATACGATACTGACTCATCGTCCTTCAAACGGAAAAGCGGCGATAAATTTACATGCCCGATACTTTGTTTGGCACCAGGCGCGTTTCCCTTCGATTTGCTTGCGCACAAACTCGATTTTTCGCCCATAAATTGTAACTTTTGTTTCGCGCAGGTAACAAGCATTGGCTATCCATCGAGATCAGTGTTCTAAACCCACCGGGTAGAAAAATGGTAGTTTAAAAAAAAAAAAAAAAAATTATTATCGGTCGCAGATAAGCCGGTCGCTGTTGGGCCCACACCATGAAAGGTGACATACGGAAATATGAAAGAAATAAAAGGACCCGTTATTGTGAAAGAGGTCTCGCATAACTGTATTTTATATAAAATAGTATGGCAAAGACAGATAGGATTGGTTTAAAAGGGGTGAGGACATTTTCTTTTCTTTTGCTCAACAAAACTTGTTTAGAGGACATTGGGGACGAAAAGGGTGGCCTTGTGGAAAACTTCGTCTAGTCTACGCCTAAAGGGCGTCGAAGAAAAGGGTGAGGACCTTTTTTGTTGCTTTTCAAATTTGTTTTTCTACGATGCTTTTCGACAAAGGGGACCTTGCGGATATGACTTTGCCTACACCTCATTTTGGTCAGGCAACGCCTCTGATAACAAACGTAAGCTATAGTTGTATAGTGAGAACATTTTAAAAGCGCAAATTCGGTATCCTTTAAAAATAATACAAAAAACATAAAAAAGGGTGCCCGCAATCGGACTATTTTATAGAAAGGCGCCGCTATCCTTTACAGCGACGCGCCGATACACTATGGGATAGAAATCCATTGGTTTGGCCAAAAAGCAACTTTGAAATTTGAATAGCTTAATGCTGTGTATTTCAAAGTAGATTATAAAAGGTTTTGACGACTTCTATTGGGGTAACAAGAAACTTGAAAATGTATTTTAAGTAAACATAAATATACAACATTTAATCTACTAAGTTTATTATTAGCCTTGTTTATTAAAAAAGTAAAAGAGTTTAAATAATAAGAGCTATTGTTGTGTTTCCGATGCAGTCTCGTGAAGTCTCGCTACTTTTGTCAAAGATTTTTTACCTTTTTTATCATTTTTTGTACTTACAATTTCCTTGCTACTTTTTGCTACTTCTAAGTGTAAGGACAGATACAAGATTTTTTTATAATTTACAAGGATTTCCATTTTAAAAATTAATATGTTTTGTCCTACACTGTATATCTTAAAAGATAAAAGCATTCTGATGAAAGATATGGATTCTACAGAATTCACCCAAGAAAACAGTGTTTTTTTATTTATTTTATACGTAAAAAAATAAAGAAAGTTGGGAAGATGTAACTTTATTACGCTTCTAAGAATAATTTAAAATTATTTTTCAGATTTGGATGGTCATACTTCCGAAACTAATTGAGATAGACACATCAAATGTAGTATTTTTTTAAAGCTTTTTAAAAGATTTTTTTGGTGGTGATATAATATTCAGGATATTCCATTTAAAAAATCATACCTATTGTCGTACCCTGTATATCATATAAGATAATAATCATCGGATTACTGATTATAATACTACCGAATTAACCAAACAACTTTTGTAAAATAAAAAATAATAATGGGGGTGTGTAAACTTAAAATAACATATAATAAGTTTTAGGTTCCCAAATACCATTTGTAATAATGCATAATATTTTTTTCAATATTTTTCCAGTAAAAAGCACCTCATTTTAAGTTAAATTGGTAAGTTTCAGAATTTTGACCAAAAAATTTATTTCTATCCCATAGTGCGAGAGCCAGCTGCATCAACCGGCATATCATAAAAGAAATATAGCAAAGGCGGCCGCGAAGACAAGCATGCCGATATATTTGCTTTAAACTTTTTTGTGTTTTTTTTTCTTATCTAAGAGCACCGAATTTACATTTTCAAACTGTTCCTCTTTCTATAGAAATTAAACGTCTGTTATTCTGTTATACAGTAAGGTCCTTAGGTCCGTTTCTCCCTTCTAAAATTTAAACCGTTCGGTATATTCTTATTAATTTTAAAACGTTAGTCCATAGCAAAAATACAGGTACTTTACTGTTGAGTAGGGTTGCCATCGGTCTTGATATATCGGGACTGTCACCGTTATTAGGTCTTATGTCCCGTTCATAGCAAAAAGTCCCGATATACGATATGGAACGAACCGACGCGACGCGACGAAAGGAATCGACGGACCCCCCTCCGCTAACTTACCAGAAATCAAGCTGTCCCGATATTGGCTATAGAATTTATGGTAACTCTACTCTTGAGCAAAATTACATTTTTGGCCAAACCTTGTAGAAAACTAATACAATTTGACATTTGATGGTTGTCTTTAAGGTTTTGGACCAACTTCCTAGAACACTGCATTACAAATTTCTTTAGAATGTACTAAACGGTTCAAATTTAAAAAGAAAGGGGGAACTTTAGGTCCTCACTGTATGTAAAATTTTAATAATCTATAAAATAAATTTTAAATTGTATATTTTAGTGGCGTAAAAGACAAACAACATCTCCATTTTTAATCGAAATTCGCTAAACTTACACCTTAATTATTCATTTTTTAAACAGAAGTGTCAGTTTTAATTACTAAAAACGAGATAATATAGCCATAACGGTATATTCTTATTAATTTTGAAACTGTAGTCCATAGGAAAAATACAGGTATTTTACTATTGAGTAGGGTTGCCATCTGTCCCGATATATCGGGACTGTCACCGTTATTAGGTCTTATTTATATTACCTACGCGACGAAAGGAATTGACTGACCCCCCCTGCTAACTTACTAGAAATCAAGGTGTCCTGATATTGGCTATAGAATTTATGGTAACCCTACTCTTGAGCAAAATTACATTTTCGGCCAAAGCTTGTAAATGACCGATACAATTTGATATCTGATAGTTGTCTTTTAGGTTTTGGACCAACTTCCTAGAACACTGCATTACAAATTTCTTCAGAATGTACTAAACGGTTCAAATTTAAAAAGAGAGAGGGAACTTTAGGTCCTCACTGTATGTAAAATTTTAATAATCTATAAGATAAATTTTAAATTGTATATTTTAGTGGCGTAAAAGACAAACAACATATCCATTTTTAATCGAAATTCGCTAAACTTACTCCTTAATTATTCATTTTTTAAACAGAAGTGTCAGTTTTAATTACTAAAAACGAGATAATATAGCCATAACGGTATATTCTTATTAATTTTGAAACTTTAGTCCATAGGAAAAATACAGGTATTTTACTATTGAGTAGGGTTGCCATCTGTCCCGATATATCGGGACTGTCACCGTTATTAGGTCTTATTTATATTACCTACGCGACGAAAGGAATTGACTGACCCCCCCCTCCGCTAACTTACTAGAAATCAAGGTGTCCTGATATTGGCTATAGAATTTATGGTAACCCTACTCTTGAGCAAAATTACATTTTTGGCCAAACCTTGTAAATGACCGATACAATTTGATATCTGATAGTTGACTTTTGGGTTTTGGACCAACTTCCTAGAACACTGCATTACAAATTTCTTCAGAATGTACTAAACGGTTCAAATTTAAAAAGAGATGGGGAACTTTAGGTTCTCACTGTATGTGAAATTTTAATAATCTATAAGATAAATTTTAAATTGTATATTTTAGTGGCGTAAAAGACAAACAACATATCCATTTTTAATCGAAATTCGCTAAACTTACTCCTTAATTATTCATTTTTTAAACAGAAGTGTCAGTTTTAATTACTAAAAACGAGATAATATAGCCATAACTGTATTAAAGCAAATCGAATTTTATATAAAATACATTACATTAATTCAAATTATCGTTTTAAATTAAATACGCAAAAACTCGCCTCAATAAATCGCAAAAGATTTGGGGTTAATGATAAATACCATTGACAAATTTTAATAAGTTATTTCAGTTACAAATGAATATTTTATGGAAATGTATACATTTATTTTTAATAATTCAAAAATAAATATTTTAGAGCACGATAATGATCATTTAAATAAAATAATAATTATGAAGCTATATTTTACAATTAAATTTTTATTTTTTATTTACGAAGACTTAAATATTTGAAGATTTATAAGAAAAGGACCTCTGCCTCTTTATAGTAAATAGATACTCTAGGTATAAAGGATTAAACGAAATAGAAAGATTAAGGCAGTTCTAGCTAAACGGCAAAACGTCACAAAAAAAGTAAAATCATTTTTTAAAAATATATGGACAATCCACGAGGGCTAAAAGCTTAAATACTAACGTACCATGGGTGTTTTAAGGGGGTAAGAGGAAGTTTGTTGACACGGGACTTAAACACTTGAAGATTTTAAAGTAAAAGACCTCCGCGGGCAGCAGGTTGTACATTCTAGAAACTCTGCCTGTCCAGTTGAACCGTATGGGGATGCACACGCGTGGCACAACGAGTTTCTCTGTTGGGAACCGTGAGTTAAGGAATTATACTGATCAATTCTTCAGAGCAGAAGCCATAAAAGTATCTATAAAAAGCGATAAATCCCTCACAGCCCGACCATGGGCAAGAGAGGGAAGCCTTTTGTAAGTGAAGGATCATTAATGAGACGAATATCTCTTCTCTGAATGGAATCAAGAATGCTTAGGGTTGTGGAGGACGCCAAGCGCCAGATTTAGGAACAATATTTCAAGGGGGTCGGATTGGGGATACATATAAAGTGTATAAATTAGAAAGGAAAAATACTTTATGACTCGAAAGAGAAATCCAAGCTTTTTGAAGCTGCTGTGGCATTAGATACAAAGTGTTTATGCCAGTTGTTACTTTCAAATGTGACGTCCACAAGATTAAACGTGTCTTTTCTTTGCAAAACTTGGCCGCTCATAAGTAAAGAATAAGTATTTGATGACTCTTTTTCAACAAGGAACATGATTGTGTTTTGGATGCATTAAAATGGACGATATTTTTGGCACTCCAATCCAATATTAAATTAAGATCCTGTGAAAGAGATATCTGCATCGCTCTGCATTTGGGTTCCAAATCAGGTTAAGAGATAGGTTTAGGAACCTAAAAACTGGAGTGAAAGGTACTATCGTCGGCGAAACTATAAATGGAATTAGTTGTGGACGAGAGAAGGTCGTTGATGTAAAGAAAAACAATGTTGGTGCCAGTGCTGAGCCCTGAGGCATCCCAGCATTTACTTGGTAAAAGCTTGAAGAATGGCCATCCACAATAACTGATATACGTCGATCAGATGGATATCTAAAGAGCCAAGTACAGAGTTTACTTGAAACATCATAAGGGGAAGTTTATTAAGAAGTGCGGCATGCCAGTCCTAGTCAAAAGCTTTGGATATATCAAGAGCAACGATCTAGGACTCACCTAGAAACTCAAAAGACTTATTCTAGCAGTGTGATACGACAGAAAGAAGATCTGCTGTAGATCTTTGTGGCGAAATTCATACTACCTGTCGTGAAAAATTTTGTGTTTTTCTAAATACTTAAGGATTTGTAAATTAATTAATTTTTCCATTACTTTACAAAGAACTGAGAGAATTAAAATAGGTCTATAGTTAGATGGAAGAGATTTAGGTCCTTTTTTGGGAATAGATTGAACACGTTCAGCTTCACTTGCCCACCAGCTCTTCGATAAGATACCTGTGTCGTAAGAAATTCGAAAGAGCCGAGTTAAGATGGGTGCAAGTTCTGAAGCACATTTTTATAAAACGACTGCTGGTATGCCTTCCAGCCCACACGATTTCTTGCTGTTAAGAGAAGAAAGGATACGCTTAAAGTGTTTCCCCTTAAAAATAATATCAAACATTTTAAGAGGAACTGGGGTAATAGCGGGAATTGGATGATTTACGGGAGGGTCAAGGGTTGAATTGGCAGCAAATGGTTCTGCCTTTTCTTTAGCGGTAGAAATAATTTTATCTTCCAAAGTCCGTGGTGGAAAAGAACTGGTATAAAAATTCCTATTTATGCTTTTCGCAATGGACCAGAAAGATTTACTGCCATTTGAGCAAGAAAGACCTTTGTTTTTAATACGATTGTCGAAGGAGTCTTTGGCTTCAGAAATTGTTTGATTGCAGTAGTTTCTTGCTTCAATGTTGGCTTGTCGGTTTTCTGGACTAGGTTCGTGCAGAACACAATTATCATATATTATACAGAGTGCCCTGTAACTCTTACGATAAACTTTAAGGGGTGATTCAACAATGAAAAATAAGAACAACACTTTATATAGGGTGTCTGTAAACAATCTGTACAAAATGCTAACACAAATCCTTGAACCAAATTACAACGATCTAACGTCGAAAAGTTGATCGTTTACAAGATACAAGGAGTTAAATATTTTATTTTATTTTAGTTATTTTTAAATATTTTATTTATTATTAGAAACTCTTTTACATAATTTAGTAATAAAAACATTTTTTAGAATAGGGAGTCAAAATATTCTAATGTTTTTGTCGTAAAATGTAGAGGGAGCCACCTGCATTTCTTTGCTTATGTTCAAAGTGTCATAACTTCTTTTTCCCTCGGTATATTATAATTTTAATAAAGAATTTTCACTTTTTCATATTTTTTGCAACAAAAAGAAATAGAATAAAAAGAATAAAACATACCCAGAGTTTTTCAAGATCAGAAAAAAATTGTGACTTTTCTGATCACGCATTCATATGTTTACTAGCCCAAAATACATCACAGAATCTGGGTCAGATCCTTCCTTGTATTTTATCAAGTGACATTAAACTCACGATATTAAATTATTATTCCTGTCAACGTGACCCAGCTATCCGTTTACCTTTTCTTCAAAGATAATTTAGCAAATATTTGTCCTTATTCACTGTTGACGTATTGTGTCCATATTTTTTTTATATCACTACCTAATTTATATTCGTAAAGAAATAGTATAAATCATTATATAAATACATAACGAATATTTTTCTTTACACATTAAGATACTGAGATTTTAAGAGTTTTAAATTATTTAATGATTTAAAAAAGATATAAGTCCGGTACTGCACATGACTTTTTAATGCGCATGTACCAAGAACCTTCCGGTGTGTTGTTTACTGCACGAGGTCGTAAAAATCCGCAAAAGGCAACCAGGCCCTGTGTATCTAAATGTGAGATATCTATGATACAAATATAAACAAAATATTATACTAGGGTGTCCCTAGCCGGTGGCTTGCCCCTGTAACTTTTTTGATTTTTAAGATATTAAAATAAAATTTGGTACGTAGATATGTCACATAAAAATGCATTATTTCACATCCTTAGTTGTTCTTTATCACTTCCGGTTTAGCCGGAAAAGACCCTAACTTTTTAAATTTAAATGGGATATCCAGTTATAAAATTACTTAGGTATTTAACTAGAAGATAACATTCCGGGTACAATGATTACATGCATTTGCAACTTTTTGATACCTAACCTCCAATTAATTATTATTTTTTTAATTCTCAATCTAGAGTGCCATGAATAAAACGACAAATTTTGGATCAAGTAGTCACGGAAAGATAGATGCGACATTTTTTATTTTTTATAGCCTCTACAGAATCGTCTTAAGTTTGCAAAATCATATTTAACCCATATAACATTTTTTGCCGGCGTTGTACATTTAATTTACTGTCATTGCCAAAACTCTTTAATGGCAAGGCATTGGCAAAAAGGTATCAAAAAGACGCGAAAGTGGGCAATTGGCCGTTATTAGGCCACGTGTTGCAGATAAAGTGATGGCATCTGTCATTAATAAGTTATTGGCAAAAAAATGCGTTTAAGATGATGGCATCCATCATTAAT
Organism: Listronotus bonariensis; assembly: GCA_014170235.1. Classification (NCBI taxonomy): domain Eukaryota; kingdom Metazoa; phylum Arthropoda; class Insecta; order Coleoptera; family Curculionidae; genus Listronotus; species Listronotus bonariensis. The sequence goes on along the minus strand of JACEGR010002608.1, from coordinate 22,595 downwards.
AAGTTATTGGCAAAAAGATAACAAAAAGACACGAAAGTGGGCAAATGCAGATACTCCCAAGCAGCAAGCTGACGTTTTATTGACGAAAATTGTCGCATATACTTTTTTTAAAAGCTAAAATGATGCGATATTTTATTTAAAAATTTAAATAGGAAAAAACTCCTTACTGCATGCAATTTTCTTGCAATGCAAAGTACCATCTCTCGGAACACTGTCCAACTTGGAGATGCAGATTTTTACACTAGCCGAAGATATTTCTTTCAAAGCTAAGTGAGTACGGTTTAGACGATAAAAAGCGAAGATATTGCAGAAATGTAGTAGTTTATTGTCCATTACGCCATCTATCGGTATGTCGAAAAACTATTAAATATATATAATATTTTGTATTAACACGTCTTTAAAACTTTTAATAAAGTTTTAAACAAAACGTTTACAGCTCCTAATAGTCTACTTTAATATCTTGCCTTCTCGACCAGCCATCACCAATTAATCACACAACACACACTTATTAGGTAATGAATACATTTAATTATGTCTATTAAAAACTCTTTTCTTTAAAAAAGAAACTAAAAAGCTAGAAAACCACGTAGAAAACAAATGCACAAAGCGGTCACCTTCGGTCGAAATTAACGTAGCTAATTTTACCATCATTTTATTTTTATTCGCTCCAAAATACATAATAACCATTTTGTTTGACCTAATTTTTATTTGCATGATTTTTAACAATAAAATGTTATGAAAAGGCCATTTCCTTTAAATTATGTCAAAAAACATAAAATAATGTTGTTTAGCTGCCATTATAAATAAAACAGATCAAAAAAATTGCTTTAATATTAGTTAAATACCAATGTTAATAATATGGTTTAAAAAGTATGAATATGCGTTGAAGGTTTGCCTTCAAAAATCCAATATTTATTTGCCTGCAACAAAAACGCGTGCCTTATTTAATCAGGATTGGTATGCCGCCATTTTTGTATGCTTGTCGGCAATTCGCCTGCATGTAAAATTTATTGGCAATTAAGTGTTTATTTAGGGTTGACTTTTTAATGCGTATAAGATGTTGACATAATATTGCCACCAATTGCCAATGCTTTACCATCAATTCCAATATGAAAAATGTACATTGCCGGCAAATAGTGTTTGCTGGGAACATAATAACTAAGTAAGTTTTTTTAAATGGATCGAGAGTGGCTCACTACAATAGCTCAAAAGAACATTTTTTACAAACAATTTGTTACCACACCATCAATATTTCAGTTAGCAGTATACCTATCACAAAAATCTTTATTGACTTCTTTTTTTCTCTCTAAGAGCAACCCCTAGCCCGTATTACTGTAAAGAACTTGGGAGGAGGGGAGGCTTACAAAATAAAGAATGTAATATTGCTTATTAACTGCTTATTTTTTTTCTACTTTAATTAACCATTGAGACTGTAACAAAAAGAAGCAGGTTGATGTGTTAGTTGATGCTATTAGGGAAAATAATTAGTAATATGGATTTGTCTGCTATACTTTTAACTAAAATATTGATTTTGTTGTATCAAATCGTCAGTAAAAAAAATACTCTTTTGACTATTACAGTAAGCAACCCTCGATTAATTTTAAAAAAACCTGACTAAGGACCATTAATACCATTTTGCAAAATTTAGACGACTCTGTAGAGGCTATAAAAACAAAAAATTGTTGCATCTATTTTTCCGTGACCACTTGATCCAAAATTTGGCACTTAAACTACAGGGTGTTTAAAATTTTAAAAAATTGTGTTTTTATAATAATTTTTATACTAATTTAAATATTTAAAAAAAATTGGGGTCGCCTCCTTTGCACCAAAAGACATTTTTTGGCATACGAGAAAAAAAATATCAGTATCGCTCATGAGGGGTTTAAGGTAAATATTTAAAAAATGGTACGCCACGGCATTTGTCTAAAATATCAATATTTTTTAAAATGCCTATTAAGTTTGACACAATTTTTCTTTGACTTTTTTTATTTCATGCACGGTTTTCGCGAAATAAATCAAAACCATTTTTCATCACGGTCATTTCGTATGAATAATATCAAATTCTATAGTGAAAAATTACCGAGAAATGTTTTTTATTTATTTACGCAAAAACCGTGCATCAAATGAAAAAAGTCTGGAAATCAAATTTGTGTCAAACCAAATGACAATTAAAAAAAAATAGTTCTAATTTAAAAAATGCAGTGGCGTACTTTTTTTTCTTACAAAATATTTACCTTTAACCCCTCATAAATAACACTGGTAATTTTTTTCTTGTATGCCAAAAAATGTCTTTTGATGCAAGGGGGCGTCCCCCATTTTTTTAGTATCTAAATTGGTACAAAAGTTATAAAAGAAAACCCTTTTTTAATTTTTAACACCCTGTAGGTAAAAACTAAGAAGTTTAGTACATATTTCATAAAAGTTTTTTTAAAATATTTTTATTGTAGAATTAGCCCTTAAAGTTTGTCGGATAAGTTTTAAAACACCCTGTATTAATAAAACGATTTCCATAAAAATAGTTGAAACTAACTTGATATCAATTACAATTTAATATATTCACGCAGCAACCAGCAATCTATAACCTTTCACACTTTCATAACGCTTGATTCTTAAATTACAAATTTGTATGTATATTCAAATTAATAGATAGTGGATTGCAATATACAGGAGGGAATGATAAATGCTTAACATCTACTTAAGTACCTGCTGCTGATAGCAAAAGAAATACGCACCTAAATGATTAATAGTATTCCCGCCGATAATTTATTCAATATTTACTTGAACCCTCCTTACAGACCCGACCTGAGGTCAAGCGATTTTTTCTCTTACCAACGGTGCGGGTCAGAAACAGCCATTAGGTTATGTAAATTATAAATTAACAATTTTCCAATGTTAATAGATTTACAACATTGGGATTTTAGATTATCTTAACGTGATTGGCGCTAGTGGAAAGTTATCAAGCAAACCACTGGACAGATTTAAATCCTTTTTGTTATAAATAACTTTTTTCTTTAAATTTATTGGTTTAAGTACTTTAAGTATTGTTGAAATCATTTAGGTAAATATAGGTCCACCGGGAACTGCAGCGATCGATTTTGAAAAGTATGCTTTGGAAATATTGAAAATTTGGCAACATTATAATGTCAGTTCCGAAGTTATTGTCAACTTTCTTATTTTAAATGAAACACCCTATACAGGGTGTCCAAGAATATGTGAGCAATTTCTCCGATTCATATAGAATAAATAAAAATAATATGACAAGTTCATATAATTTCTTTTTAAGTCCCTCTTTACAGAGATATGTGCCTCTGAAAATCGGTTTTTCTTAAATAACTTTACATCACTTGGTATAATGAAATAATTTTTAAAATAATAAATACCAGTTAGGACTCCTTAAAATGGTATCCTTGTAAAACATTTGCCTCACTTAGTTCGCCAGGGGCGGACTATACCTTACACTATAGTACTAATTATTTTTAAACCCTGTATAATAAAGAAATAAAAATATTATTTTTAAATAGCTTAAACTCTTAGCTAAAAAAAGTACTTTTGTCCGATATCGATAAATTGAAGCGTTTTCGAGAAAAACAACGGTACGGAACTTAAGACGGTTATTTCTTATATCTTTTTATATAAAAAAGTTCCTATGATCATATATCAGGACCATAGATAACCTACATTTAGATCCGCAGTGGCAAGAAGCATTTTTCGGATTTTTACGACCTCGCGCAGTAAACAAATGAATGGGTGGATGAACATGCGCACTTAAAAGCCGTGGCATAAATAAAAATTTTTTGATATCAGTGATCGTTGCTACTGCTATCTAAAAGTAGCTGCTACTAAAAACTGTGATATTATCACACACAAATGTATATATAAAAAAGACAGACATTAAACAAAGTATATCAAATATCTTATTTTTTTATAAACATTTATAGCTATCATATTTTTAGGCAACCCATTAGCGATAGACTTATTAAAAAATCAAATTGATAAAAAAATAGTTTTCATCCGGTAAGCAAGCCAATTCGCATCCCGTTTTACTAACGTAAACATGCATAATCACCATAAACATAAACGAAAGAGGTTAGAATCACTGAATCGCAGTCACAATCACCGTCCAGCGATCGCAGTCGCCGTTTAATGTTGTGGTTACGGGCAGCGCCACCTCTGCAAACTACGAATATTAAAGAGTGATTTTTTCACTGCTATCGCCAGGTGCAAGTAGCAGCTACCAAAATGATTTGTTAGCAACCGGTGATTGGTAGCAGCGACTGTGATCGTAATCACATTTCCAGCTCATTAGCTACCGTACTTCGAACCAGGACGCCGTCGACAAATTCTTACCGATAATGCGAATAGTTTGTTTGGCGCCAGGTGCGTTTACCCTTAACGTACACAAACCAGTTTTTTCGCCCATAAAATGTAACTTTTATTTCGCGCAGGTTATAACATTGGCAATCCATGGAGATCAGTGGTCAGAACTTCATTTCTGATATATAGAGCATTAAAGTTTCTAAAAAAGTCGGGTATTTTTAAAAATCTTTAAAACGCTTTAATCGATTTCAATAAAATTTGGTACACCCATTTAATTTATTAGGGCGCTTATTGAGTTGTACCTAAAATAAGATTTTTAGGTCCAGTGGCGTTTCAGTGGGCGCCACAGTCAATAATCTTGAGAAAAAAGTGCGACTGTGGTGCCCACTGAGACGCCGCTGGACCCAATAATCTTAATCTGGGTAGAGTTTTACAAGCGCCGTATTATTACTTAAAATGAGTGAAATAAATTTCATCCAAATTGGTTAAAGGGTTAGTAAGGAATTTAAAAAATATCGACTTACTTTACAAACTTTAACAACCTGTATCTCAAAAATGAAGCAAATCTGGAGATATATTTATAGGAACTTTTAAGTTTCGTACAGTAGTAAGGAAACATTACTGTATAGTGTGCGGTTTTTAAAACTTCTCTCACTGGTGGGGGTCTTATAAAACCTCGTTTTAAAGGCTCTTTAATCTCTACTCAAGACCATTTTGTCTTTAAAACATGACCTGATCTCATTTGAAAAAAAAATGTGCCCTCTTGGTACCAGGCCACGATACGCTACTGCATGTTTATAGAAAAACTTTAAATACAAATCATTTCTCGGCATGGTTAAATCGCTATCTAATTCTACACTGTTTAGTATACGGTAGTCATGTTGAAGGTCTGGTTAACATAACTCCACCGAGGCCGCACAAGGCCTGCACCGTAGCACGACTGTGTCTCGGTACATTTTGTTTAAATTTTTAATTTCGACGGTGATGGTACGTCGCGTCGTACGATCTGAAACATGCTCAGCCAATGAAATCATACGTGAATGAGATGCGTTTTATGAATTCCTACTACGCTACAACACCCTACCGTGCTGAAATGCAGGATGATTTAATGGGAGTTTTTATTTTAGAACACTGTAAAAATACTATTACGTGCCAGCACAAATATCGCGGAGGAATTCATAAAGTAGAACGCAGAAATCAGCCCTATAATTGCTACGCATGTTGTAACCTGGGATGCTTTAAGTACAAGCAAATTTGTTTTTATATTTGGAATTCATACTGCATGGCAACAGGAGACGATTCGGCCCCGCCTTAAATCTGTTTATTTTACCGTCATATTTCATTTAATTGAATCATACGGTTGTATTCTTTTTAGTTTTATGTGAATTTTAAACGGTTTATAACCCAAAAGTAGTGCGTCAATGTTTGTTTTTTAAATAAAAAGTTTACAGTATGACTTTTTCCATTTAATTTTTCTTTTTAAAATGGCGCCCAGCTGTGAGTTTGACATTTATATCTGTCATTTCCTGTCTAAAATTTGGTTTATGTTGTCTCTCTAAAGTCCTCAAATTTTTATGAAAAAATACCAAACTATTCAAAAGTTAGAAGATGAGGTCCTGAATTTACACAAGAACTGTATAATGTTCTGTCAGATTTTTTGGCTTTGCTAACATCATTTTGTAATACCTTGTATCAAATTTAAATTAAAACTTAAAATATTTATTAGCTTAATAAATAATAAATATAATAAATACTTGCTGTATAACCATAGTCAAAAGACAAAACAAATAAAAAAATAATAGCCTAATAGCTACCCAATAAAAATGTACAATTACAGAACTAAAAGTTTAATTTTAATATTTTTAAAAATGAAATTGTGTTTTAAATGCAATTGAATATGTAATAACAAAATTCCCAAAAAAAAACTCATAAACTATGACTTTTTCTAAAAATGGTTATGTATCAATTATCTCACTGTATTTGAGCTGTTTGATTCACTTTGACTGATTTGTAATGCTTTTGGGCAGAGACCTTTTGTTACCAGGTTAAATTTCATTCGTAATAAAATTATGCGTTTGCATGCCTTTAACTTTCTATCAAACTGTAGCACAACATTTACGTATGGTTTAGAGTGGTAAAGGGAGGTGATACTGTTCATATTTGCTACTACGTTTCAACTCCATGAAGGCGCTGACACGCAGTAGGAATTCACAAACCGCTTATGCATTTGCATGCTTTTAAATTCCTCCCAGCCTGCAGCACCAAACTCACGTAGGGTTTAAAGAGGTAAATAAAGGTGATACTGTTCCTATTTGCTACTGCGTTTTAACTCCATGAAGGTGCTGACACGGAATTCATAAATCGCGAATGAGATATCGCCCATGTTCCCCGAACTTATCAGAAAATTTGGCGAGCATGACCTTTAATCTCAGTTCATTACATATGAAACGTTAATGACAGGGCCGTTCTTAGGTTGTCTCGCGCCGTGTTGCAAGAAAATTTTGCCGTTCCTCCAAAAAAATGTTAATTGAGGTATAACAAATTTTGAAGAGCAACAAAAAAATTGTAACACTAATGTATTGTTAAAAATTAAACAGAACTTTAAAACACTGGTAAAAAATCTACGTAAAAAAAATGTTTTTAATGCATAAAGAAAGTATTTCAAATATCTCCAAAATATTTGTACTAAGTACTTAATAATAAATAAAAAAATATATATTTTAGCACACTATAGTTCCAAAAGAAGAACGATCATAATATGTTCATATAAAGTGTTTTTTCCTATTTTTCATTGTAGAATAACCTCTTAAAGTTTGTCGGTAGAGTTACTGGACACCCTGTATAAGTCATACCAAACACTCTCAACATGTTATCCGAATTTAATCATACGGCAAAGTCGTAGTTTTTCAGCACACGTCGTTGGGCTTCGCATGGGCGCCCATGCGTGCCGTTTGGCGCTCTTCTGCACGACGCGGCGCGATCACAGATGACTCCGTTTCGCTCCAGTGAGCCCCTAATGACCCTATCGATAACGATATTTTAGTTGGGGTTAATTGAATAATATCATATTGTGCTAAACGAGGATCATAGCTATCGCTACCTGATGTCGCGTGGCGCCAAATGGCTCATTGCTTCTAGGTAGAGAACGGAGTTGCAGCTTTCTGTATTGCTGTCGCCGTTGTCATTTACATAAATTGTTGGGTTATCCATTATTTTGTACACAGTACTTTTTAGTTTTCCCTTACTTTAATTTTTTTTTAGTGAGTCAATTTTAAAAATTAAAATTTTAGGAAATTAAACTGATGCGCAAATACCATACCAAATTTGAAACTTTTAATTATTAACTTTGTGAAAAATCGTTGGTTTTCGAGATATTGACTTGAAATTCGCCAAAATCGTACCCTTAGATCGGATTTTTGATTGTCACTCCTAAAGAAATAGGGCGGGACTAGTTGAGCATACAGGTAAGTTGGGCAATCAAAATATCTCAAAAACTATCGACCGCACGCGAAAGCCTCAAATAGCGTAAAGAAGGGGTTGCGCGAGGGAACTCATTGTGCGACCACTAGTGGTGACGCGGCGATCGAGAAAAGTATCCGTGCGCATTGTTTATTTTGTGGTTAACAAGTTAAATAATTGCAAGCCGGAAAATTTTATCTGTGTTAGTTAAATGTATTCCGTTTACAATCAGGTAAGTGTTAATCTTAAGATTTTTTTGATATAATTCTAACCGGTTTTTTAATAAATTCACTTTTTCTTTAAAATTTCAGGTTGGGGTTAGTTGAGCTACAGTTGCCCAACTAACCCCACGGTTTTAAGTATAAAATGTTTTTATTTTTTTATTTTTTAGTATACGGACTTATAACAGTAAGATTACTAGAGTCTTCTCAAGATTTAAAAGAAGCTGCAACCCGAACTTTGTACAAGCAACAAAGAAAACAAGCTGACCTATCTAACTTATAAGTTTTCTCTGGAAATAGTTCGACCATACCCAAAGGCTGGTACAAGAAAAGCCAAATCAAACAGAAGATAAAGAAAAGCTGCAATTTTAACAAATACAGAAGGCATTACAAGAGAAGCAAAATAAAACTGCTAAAAAACTTTTAAAAACGAAGATGAGTCAATGGAAATTTAAAATTTTTAATAAAATTTTCTAACAAAAATATTTTTTAAATAAAAGTATAGAAAAAAGTTATAATTTTAAAAATTTAAATAAAATTTACAAACTAAAAGTTTTTTAAAAAATTTGTAAGGCATTTCTTGCTAAATATTAAATCCAATAGTTAAGCTAAGCTAGGTACGTTGCTGTTTTATTAATGATATTTGTTGTTTTGGCTATAAGATTATAAATATAAACAGCAAATTATCAAAATGTATTTTTTTTTTGTAAACGAATCTAACATTCAAGCCATGATTTGACTATACTTTTTAAGTGCTTCACTAGCCCCATACCCTTGCTCAACTTACCTCACTTATGGGGTACGTTGGGCATACTTGACTATCTACAATAAAATAGATGTAGCTCCTAAATTCGACTTATTAGAAAGAAATTACTATGGACATTATTGCTAAGGGATAAATTGCTAATCTATCAGTTTGCATTATGAGGCCCTAGCTATAACTGATGAAGTGAAAAATTGCTCAACTAGCCCCGCCCTACCCTACAGTCGATTTTTAACTGAGGTCATTTTACGTTTTTATTGGATGCTTATGAGTTGGTTTACCAGCCCTTTTAATATTATCGTTGACTTACCGGACAACCTGTATATCCGGACATGCTTTGTTTCTGAGATACAGGGCGTTATTTTATAAATATCTTAAATACAAAACTAGATAAGAAAAAATTGTGCGACACTAAAAATTGTATTTTTAATTGCTCTATAAGAAAAATATAAAAACTACATATAAAGCGAGTGCCGTACATTTCTCTCTTAATAATATTGGCTGTGGTGCTCACTGGGGCGCCACTAGGCTCAATAAAGTCAATCTAGTTGGAGTTTTACAAATGCTTTATAACATTAACCAAATCTGTTTAAGGGTATTTAAGATATTTATAAAATACCGACTTTAACTGACAAATTATGCTAGTTGGACTCTGATCGTTATTTGCTGCGACCCTTCATAATTTTATGGGAACTTTTTTATAAAATGACATAAAATATCACTTTTTAAAGTTTTGACCCGTAATTAGAGAATACACTGTATATTAATTTGGAAAAAAGTCTTTTTTAAGCCACCCTGTACATTTAACATACACACATTTTTGTGAAAAAGTATTTACTCATCAAGCAGGACTTTTATGAATAGGCACTTTTTTTCGTAAAGTTAATAGTTAAAAAGTATTTTATTTGGTATGAACTTCCGAAGACACGCTGTATAGTCGTACGCAATTAAATAAGTGAAACCATAAAAGTTATTAAGTCCTCGTTGACTCAACAATTTTATTACACCACTCACTCTTTATGGGCCTTTTTGCGCCGCCCTTAGGAAATTAGACATTCACGCCTAATATTTTTTCGGAAATTTAATACAATTTTCAAATCAGCAATTTTAGGCGAAGAACCAATTCTAAAATGGTATTTACCAATCGGTTATGTTGACGTTTAAACAATGTATTATCCGTCAAAGTTGTCACCAATTATTACTGCGGTTATAATTGGTTGAACGCCTAAAATTGATGCTTGTTTCTACCCGAAACACAAACCAAAAAAATTTTGGTAATTTTTAACAACCTTCAAAAAAGAGGAGGTTCTCAATTCGTCGCGTTTTTTTTTTTGTGTGTATGATACACGATTACTTTAGCGTTTTAAATCGATTTTAAAAATTCTTTTTAATTGAAAAAGTGCACTTTCGCGGTGGTTCCATAAAAACAAAGTCAGAATCGCGAGAGAGAAAGGTACTAGCCTTATTTTTTGTGTGTATGTGACACGATTACTCCGTTAATTGTGGACCGATTTTAAAAATTCTTTTTTATTTGAAAGAGTATACTTCCGCGGTGGTCTCATAAAAAACTCATCAGTCAGGATCGTAAGAGAGAAAGGCACTAGACCTATTTTTTTTTCTCTGCCGTACGTTGTTCGTACGGCAAAGCTGCCCCTAGGTAGGTATATGGTAAGATAATAAAGAATTAAGTCATGGACAACCTTGGGGTAAAATTAAGGCCCGCCGCAAATTGAACCCAGCTCACGCACAGCACACGCGCAGCCCACGCGTGCATAACTTTGTAAAATATGTTTTTAAATGGAGTGGCTCATATTGGACCCAGTCCAGAGCTGCTGCCAGCCACGCGTGGATAGGTTTGTGTTCGCCGCACAGATTTCGTGGGTCTTGTGCAGCATGGGTTTGTTTTAAAAATCTGAAATATGGTTGATCCCGAATTGGGTCCAATATGCGGTAAACTGATCAAAAACGTGGACGTGGGAAGGATGGGTTGAGCGTGGGCTACGCATGTGCTGTGCGTGGGCTGGGCGTGGGCTGGGTTCAATTTGCGGCGGGCCTAACTCTTTTCACCGAACTAAAAGACAAGCGGATTGCTGCCGCCATGTGTATCAATTTGTTGCAGCCCCACATGTATCAATTTTAATTTTTGACAGATGTAATATATTCTATAAGCGGTTAGCTGAAGCTCCGTGTGTATCAATTTATTGCAGCTCCGTGTGAATCGATTTTTAAGCTTTTGACAAACAATATAAAAACCGAAGACAGAGTAGGTAGGGGTTATAGTTAGTTTTAGTTGGTTATTTTTTTTCAATCCACATTTAAACCTCCATTGCTGTCAAAAGCATATAAATCGATATACACGGGGCTGCAGCTAACCACTAAAAGAGGTACTAGTAGTGATTTTAGTAAATATTGGCCGATTTAATAGGCATTTTACTATTTTTTCTATAACTTTTCCCTCATAGATATTTGCAAATAGAATAATTATAACATTTAATATATTAAGCACTCCCACGCTTTTATTCTGAAGTGACAAACTCTTTGTAATGAAAAATTATTTTCTAATTTTAGTTCGGTTGCATATAAAGCGTGTTTTTGAGTTTTTTTAAACTATTATTTATTTTTCATTTTTAGTTCGATATATCAATCAGCTTTTTAAATAATAAATAAATGCTCCAGTTTATTCACTAAAAATTCCTTCGCCATTTTGTCAAGAGTAGTATTAGGACACAGAGGATCTGTAAAGGAATTTATTTATCCTGGCGGTCCTAATCAGGATAACGGGATACTGTTTTTAAATTATTGCATTGTCATAAAAAGTTATAAATAATAAAAAAGGAAGTCGGGTAATAATATATGTACTCAACTACTTAATGTTAATAACTAAATAAACAAAAGATTTTATACTTTAATCAGGGCCGTATTTACTGTTTGAGGCGCCCTAGAATTCCCGGAGCTCCTATTTTCCACTAAAAAAATTTGTAGAGCAAAAAGAAAAGTCCTTTCCTTCGTAGCGCCTATTTTTAGTGCCAAGCGCCTTACTTCACCATCCAAAAAAAAAAAAGGTCATAGCCTCCTTTTTGCGCCTATTTTATTCAAAAGCATCTCATTTACAGAGAAATTAGTCACCAAAAATCCCCACCCAACCTAAAATTTTTTAAAAACTCCCATGTCTAGCGCCTATTACTCCCCTGTCGTCTGGCGCCTATTATTTATGGCGCCCTAGGCTGTAGACTAGTCGGCCTAATGGTTAATACGGCACTGACTTTAATGCCATAATATGCTATTATCTGACTCCTTTTTTCATTATTTTCAACTTTTTAGTGAGTTTTACTACTTTTTTAAATTCGGTTGAATTTTTTTTTAAATATTTATTGTAAATATTTTTCGCCACTTTGTATGGTAATATGGTATATAGTGTATCTCAAAGTATATCGCTTTGGCTTTTGACGGGCAATACCCCAATAAACCTTTAATAATTTACGACCTATTGTTATTGGGCAAACCTATGAGTTCATAATGATAGGGGTGGGACAGGTATAAATATCTCTTGAGTTTTGACCATTTATATAAATATTTCTGCTAATATTTTAGTTCTGTTCTTTTAAAAAATATTCCAAACAACAGTGTTATTGTCATGGATAACGCAAGCTACCACAGCCGTCTGCTACATAAAGCACCAGCTTCATCCAGTTCAAAAACTGAAATCCAGGAATATTTGTTAGAAAATGATATTTATTTTGAATTTAGTTATAAAAAAGCGCAACTTTTGGAAGTTATAAATTCATATGCAATTAAAAAACAATATGTATGTGACAATTTGGCTAAACAGGCTGGGCAATCTGGGCATACTGTCTTACGTCTTCCTCCATATCACTGTATGTTTAACCCCATAGAACATTTGGGGAACCAAGTAAAATCAAAGATCAGAGCAGAAAATGTTATCACCTACTTTAAGTCCCAGTGTTATAAATTTGATAAAAAATGTAATTACTAATATACCAGTTGAGAGCTGGAAAAATTCAGTACAGCATATTATAAAAATTGAGGACTCTTACATTTCTGTACAAAACAACATAAATCGTATTGTAATTAATCTCAACGATAACTCTGATAGTGAAACCGAATTAGATTAAGATATTTAAATAAAAATGTAATTACGTATAGGTAATATAGTTATAAATTTATTTAAAATTATTAAAACTTTGCATATATTTAATTTCTTAATGTAATTTTAAGATTAAACCTACTTAAATAAACAATAAATTATAAAATCTTTATATTATTAGAGTCCGTCCCTAATGTTCTGCCCTTTAATACCTACTGATCTGCTGTTTTATTGCTGTCGGCAGGTATATTGTAGTACTGCCGTCAAAAGCCAAAGCGATATACTTTGAGATACACTATACCCTTTTTATAAGCTTATTGACCGTGTTGCGCCAAATTGTGCTTCTTAATCTAAATTGCAAATATGAACTTTTTAAGCAGATAAGCTTCTATAATGATAGGATTTATTGCACAAATCTGAATCGGGAATAGGAAGTGTTTCAAATATCTATTAGCAGATAAGCATCTATAATATTAGGATTCATTACACAAAAGCCTGAAACTATTGTACTTTAAGCTTCTGCAGTAAACAGTCAATTAGAGATTTGAGGAAATAAAATAATCATAAATGTTTGAAAGAGATAAGTGGAAAGTGTCAAATTTATTAATTTATGGACGATAAAATTGCAATGGCTCCAACGCATAAATATTTTTTCTGCAAACTCTTATAATTTATTAGTGAGTGTTTACGGTAAGTGGTTTAGGATATCTACATTTAAATATACTGAAGAATCATTAAGTACCTCGCCCAAGCTGTAATTTTGTGTTATATAGGTATAAAATGATTATATACCTAATAAATATAATTATTGCAATAAACTGTTTATTACTATACCTAAGCTTAATTATTTAATAGCACACAAAATAAAAGTACTTTTAAATTATTAAACCTAATTCTATTTTATTTCTATTCGTCTGCACAACAGGCACTCTGGCTATAGCTGCCACTTTTTTACTCTCAGCTCCGGTTTAGCGGAAATGTTATTATTCCAATTGACTTCCATTAGAAAAACATAATTTTTTAAATCTTAGTGAGTTCCATTAACTTATCTTTCTGTATGGTTAGTTTATTTTTTTTTTATACTTCTGCTATGTGGAGGTATAGGGCAACCTTTCCACACTGCTTACATTCTGAATAATCCAGTCAAGATAGGGTATCCAAATTATTTTAAAAGATCACGAATTTCAGGCTTATGAACCATATCGAAGCTCGAAAATAATGAATAATTAAATTTGAACTATAGAAACGCACATCTAGATGCCAAAAATCTGTTAGTATCTCAAGTCTCGGTAGTGCAGTGGTCAGTATCCCCGCCTGTCACGCGGAGACCCGGGTTCGATTCCCGGCCGGAGAGGATTTTTTTTACTTATTTTTTATATAAAATTACAAAAACATATATATTTTTTATTATTTGGTACCAAATAACTGATATTCATACATTATAGTGACAATAAAACAAACATTTACATTTTAATATGTATGTATGTAAAACCTCAACAGGTACCACCTTGAAAAATATCATTTTTTAAAAATAAATAAAAATTTTAAATCAACAAAAAAACGTTTGGCCTTAATAGTAAAATTCTGTACTAAGAAATCTTTCACCTTTGCCCATTGACCTGGCTAAAGCAGAAAGATCTTTTCCTCCAATTCCTTAAAGTATTTTCCATTTCCAACATAAACTGGCGAATCACGATTGGGTCATTAATAGTAAAATGAAATCTTTAAGAAGGGCACAAAGGACCAAAATATTGATACATGTAACCCAAAGCCTCAAGTAAAAACATCGGACTAAATTTCTCTCACGTCTCCGATAGCCGTGATCGTCTCAGTGGTTAGGGACCCTCTACGGATCAGTGGCATGTAGTAAACTCCAGGTTCGAATCCTTGGTCACGGCAACGTGCAAACACTGTCACGTTGTGGAGACTTTTTCATTCATTATTATTTTGAATTCTCTAATAAATTTATCTTTAAAATAATCTCCACCATTCATTTATTTCTATCATTTTCTTTTTAAATTACACACCTCGATTACAAATATCTTACTCCCAGGCTGGATTTTTCAAGTCACATTTTGAATCAAGCTAATAAAAATATTGAAAACGTCGAAACATAGGTATAGGTATAGACGTCGGCGTCGGACAGTGTCTTGAAAGATCTTTTAAGGTTGTTGCACGATATATTTTCATATTAAATAAAAATAGTTACATAATATAAAAAAATATTATTTTTCTAAAAATAAAAACCTTTTAGATTATTAACCATAAAAAACAATAGACACTTTTTTTCTTACTACTAATTGTAGTTAACCTTTGAACCCTAAGAAAAAAATCAAATGTCAAGCAAAGTTGGGTCGAATACTGAAAATCGTTATTTGAATACGAATACGAATACCGGAAAAAAATGTATTCGAATACCGAATATTTGAACACTTGGAAGAAAAAAGTATTCGAATATTCGGTATTTGCGAACACCTGGAATCGGTATTTGAATACTGGAAAAAAAGATTCGAATACCAGAATAGAAAAATAAACAACCGATAATTAAAAATTTTAAAAGCAAAAAAATTGGAATTCGAATACTGCTTACACATTCCGGTATTTGAATACTCGGAACGCCGGTATTCGAATACTCAAAAAAGTATTCGTCGTATACTTCAAAAGTATTCGAATACAGGATCCCGAATACTAACTAAAAAGTATTCTGTCGAATACCGAATTTTATTCTTAATTGTGCGTTTATCACTATAAAATAATACTTTGCATGCATTTATTTTTAAATGTCATATACACTTAGCTGCATACTCTTCAACAAGATCTTTCTTGTTTTTAGGCGTCCAATGTGGAAATTTTGTGTTTCTTATACTCAACGTTATACATATTTTCTTAATTAGCACCCGACATGAAGTATTTTTTCTTATAATGACGCCCAACGTAGCGTAGGGTATTTTTGGCCCTCAACTTGGACATAATTGTTGTATTGGCGCCCAACGTGAAACACTTTTGTTTTATTGGCACTCAACATACTATATTACGTTTTATTGGACCTCAACCTGAAACACTTGCATTTAATTGGTTTATTGCGTGTGGCATTTTGGTTTTGTTGGAACGCCCTTTATTTTATTGACGCCCAAGGACCGGCATAGTTGTTTCAATTGGAGCCCAACATGGGGCATTTTGCTTTATTGGCCCCAACGTGGGACATTTATGTTTTATTTGAGTCCAACGTGGGGCACCTTTTCTATTGGCTCCCAACGGGGTTGTCTTTGTTTTTATTGGTGCCCAGCAACGGTTGTAGTCCCTGTTGGGTGATCCTGGACAAAGTAAACCAAATTTCGCTCAGGGATGGGTAGTATTCGAATACTCGGTATTCTAAATACTATTCAGAATATATTTGTGCGGTATTCAACATACTATTCGAATAGATTTATGTGTTTGGTATTCGACGGAATACTTTTTGGTCAGTATTCGGTATTCTTTGTTCTGAATATCGTTTTTGAATATTCTGGTATTCGAATACCGGTATTCGAATATCGATATTCGAATACTGATATTTGAATACTAATATTCGAGTACTGGTATTCGAATACCGCTATTCGAATACTGATATTCCAATATACCTATATTCTGGTATTCAAATCCTGAATTTAAATACTGTTTGCCTAATTTATGAATATTACGTTACTATTATGCGTCTTAAGCGGGTTAAAACATATTCGCGGTGGCATTTGCCGACGACGGAGTTAAATTTATTATAAGTCATATATATCATCATTTGCAAACTAACAGTTTAGAAGTTAGTTTTACAAATTTAAAAAACAAATGTAATTTAATTTGTTTTTAAATCTTGATCTCGCTGTTTCTATGGTCCTAATAGGAAAGTAATTTTGAACAGATATACATTTATTTTTGCAAACAAAAATATATCTAAATTAATTATTTTAACTTCTTTGGAGTTTTGCTATAAAAAAAGTAACTTAGCACAACATATGAAAAGTGACATTGCAAACTATGTTTTCTATGTATTAAACATTTTTGCAACTAAGTGTACAGTGTACACTGTCCACATATTATTCTTAAATTGTTTTTTATAACAAATTCACTAAAGAAAATCAACTTTCAGGTTTTTTAATTTGTAAAACAAACTTTTTATTTTTTTTACAACAAAAATGTTTTTTTTCCAATAAAGGTTTAGACCTCGGGTTAGACTAATATGTATTTATCTCCATTTTACACAAAAAGGATGTGTATAATAAATTTTATTATGTCAGTTTAAATCATGACTATCTCGTAGATCGTAAATGGTATGTACATGTACCCCTATTCCAAAAGTGACGTCAATAGTCTAAAAAATAGAAAAGTTATTTTTGGAAAATTTGGGAGACGTCTTGTATGCTTAGAAATGATTAGTTTTTAAGCAAAACAAAGTACGCCACTGCATTTTTGTTATGGAAAAACGTAGAAAAATAAGAATGAGTTGCTTTCTCAAGAGAAAGGAGTTTTTTTGCTCTTCAGTATTCATGAATACCCAATAGTGATATTCATGAATACCGAGTATTCGAATACTTTTTTGTAGGTATTCGAAAATATTCGATATTCGAATACTTTTTTTTGTAGGTATTCGTATTTGTATTCGAATAATCAAATTTCAGTATTTGACCCAACTCTGATTTCGCTCAGGTTACGTTATTTTCTTTCATGAGATTTTCAGAATGTTTTTTTTTACTTAATAAACAGTTAGAAATTAAACCCCAAGTTTATCAGTTTTGTAATTGCTTAACAAGTACTTTCTTCCAGTACAATGCAACAAGACTGACAAAAGTACTTTCAAAACATCCGTTTTCGTTCTTGTTACACGATTGTCGTCGACCATTGTAATTATTGTTACGGTTAAATAATGTTTTCATCGAAAAAAATCGTTATACAAGACATAGAAATTCTAACAATCTTAACAAAAGTATGTAAATCGTGTTATTTAAGATAAAAATCAATTGAACATAATCTAACAGAATTTAGTAAATTATCAACAGATAAGCACAATTATCTATCTCTACAAATTATTGTAGTCTGTATAAGGTATAATTTAATAATAATAAAATATTTATGTAGCAATCACGGTGAATTTTCTTTTTTGTTCTGCAGGCATTATGAATCTGTGTTTTTATGTCAATTTAGTTTGGTCGGCTTTCACGTAGATATGCAAGTATTCTCTTTTTATTTTTGTAATATTTAAATTTTATATTCCTATGGTAAAATCGTAATTGTCCCCAGAAGCGACAATAAATATTTTTTGTAATTATGTGTCTCTATATTATTCTTTTTAAAATTAAATATCTTTTTTGTTAAAATAATAACTGAGTTATATGTTATTTTATTATATTTCTTTTATATTTGGAAACACGAAAATACTAATAAAATAGCGCTACTTCTAACATAGGTCTTGATTTATTTTTTTCGTATCTTTGGAGAAACCACGAAGGCTTAAAGCCTAAATACTAACGTACCGTGGATGTCTTAAGCGAGGTAAGAGGGAGTTTGTTGACACGGGACTTAAATACTTGAAGATTTGGGGGGAAGGAAAGACCTCCGCGGGCAGCAGGTTCCACAATCTAGAAACTCTAGGGATAAAAGAACGAACAAAGTGAGAAGTTCGGGGCCTGTCCAGTTGGACCGTATAGGGATGCATACGCGCGGAACCACGAGTTTCTCTGTTGGGAACCGTGAGTGGAGGAACTATACTGGACAATTCTTCAGAGCAGAAGCCATGGAAGTACCTATAAAAAAGCGATAAATCCCCCACAGCCCGACGATGGGCAAGAGAGGAAGCCTTTCTGTGAGTGAAGGATCATTAATGAGACGAATAGCTCTTCTTTGAATAGAATCAAGAATGCTTAGGGTTGTGGGGGACGCCATACCCCAGATATGGGAACAATATTCCAAGGGAGGTCGGATTTGGGACACATATAAATGTGTATAAATTAGAAGCGGAAAAATACTTTTTGGCTCGAAAGAGAAATCAAGCTTTTTGAAGCTGCCGTGGCTATAGATACAATGTGTTTATGCCAGTTAAGGTTACTTTCAAATGTGACGCCCACAAGATTGAAAGGTGTCTTTGCTCTGTAAAACTTGGCCGCTCATAAATAGAGGATGAGTATTTGATGACTCTTTTCGCGACAAGGAACATGATTGTGTTTTGGATGCATTAAAATGGACGAGATTTTTGGCGCCCCAATCCAATATTAAATTAAGATCCTGCGAAAGAGATATCTGCATCGCTCTGCGTTTGTTTTCCAAGTCAGGTTTAGTGATGGGTTTAGGAACCTGAAAACTGGAGTGAAGGGTACTATCGTCGGCGAAACTATGAATGGAATTAGTTGTGGACGAGAGAAGGTCGTTGATGTGAAGAAGAAACAATGTTGGTGCCAGAACTGAGCCCTGAGGGACTCCAGCATTTACTTGGTGAAAGCTTGAAGAATGGCCGTCCACAATAACTGATATACGTCGATCAGATAGATAACTAGAGAGCCAAGTACAGAGTTTAGTTGAAAGACCATAGGAGGGAAGTTTATTAAGAAGTGCGGCATGCCATACCTGGTCAAAAGCTTTGGATATATCAAGAGCAACATGATTTTTATTTATAGTGTACACAACTTTAAATACACAAAAAATTTAGAGGAAATAGAAGATAAATGTCCAGTGTGACTCTAAAAAGGTCCGGAAATTTTATTTATCACAAATTACTAGAGCTACAGTTTGAAGATCTATCCTCACTTACCTTTGTTACCAAATTTTTAAAATTATCCAAAGCCTACTATTTGAGAAATCGATCGCAGCAGTTCCCAGTGGGACACCTGAATTTTAAGAAACTAAGTATGGCCCCAATTTAAACTAAAAAACAAACACTGTGAAGGACCAGCCAATAGCTGTTTCAATTTCTGCTCCAAATGATATACTAAAAAATTTAAAATTTAAAACGTCGTTACCCGACAATAATAATAATAAAAATGTTATGTTTTACGTTTCTGTGGTATTTTTTAAGTTTGAACTTCTAAAAAAATAACAATTTTTTTGCTTCTTTGGTCATTCAAGCAGCAAGCTGACGTCTTATTGACGTCTCTTTCAGTCATTTTTGGTCACATTTGGTCAGCAAAGACGTCATAAGATGACGACAAAATGACGTTAAATTGACCTCCCTAAGTCACAGACAAAAGACGTCCCGTTAAGGACGTCATAATGACGTCTTTAAGATGACGAAAATTGACGCATATACTTTTTAAAGCTAAAATGATACGATATTTTATTTGAAAATTGAAATAGGAAAAAACTCTTACTGCTTGCAATTTCCTTGCACTGCAAGGTCGCATCTCTGGGGACACTATCCAACCTGGAGATACAGATTTTTACATAAGCCGAAGATATTTCCCTTCAAAGCTAATTGAGATCACCAACCGCAGACCGGTCTCGAAATATTTTGGTCTCATCGGTACGGTGTAGGCAATAAAAAGCGAAGATGTTGAATAAGCGTGGTAGTTTATTGTCCATTGCGCCATCTATCAGGTAGAGTTTTTCCTATTTCAATTTTGTAAAATTATTAGTCTTATTTTTCTGTCATATGATATTTCGGTTGGATTTTGACACGAATCATATAATGTCACAAAATTTTTCTGGCGGGTTTTCTAAACATAACGTCATTAGATTTTTATGAGCTAGTATGACAATAAAATAACGTCAAAAGACGCCACGTCAAAGACGTCAAAAACACGTTATTAAAATGACGGTAAAATGACGTCATAATTTTGGTCTGATGGACGTCCTATGACCAAAAATGAGCAAAATGACTTAAAATTACGTCATAATGATGTCAGCTTGCACTTCGGTAGTGTGTTATGCCGGTTACTGGTTATACTACAAGATCCGACTATATAAGTGAACCCCTATATCCAGCTATATAAAAGCTATCGTTGTCGAAATACATGGTGTCAAATTTTTTTTTTTTTTTTCACCTATTTTTTAATATTTTATTAATTATTGGATTTTTTTCAAAATTTGGTATAAGAAGTTTTTTTAGGTACACACGGTTGGCTATCTTTCTTGAGCATACTACCTAACAAACCAGGGTAATTAGGTAACTTAAGGGTATCTATTTAGTGTTTTTAATTATGAATAAATACAGATGTCAAAAAATTTATTCTGGTTTAAAAACCTTTATCTTTTAACATTGTGTTGGATGAAGGGGTTCGATGACCCTACCCATATAACATTTTTTGCCGGCGTTGTACATTTAATTTACTGGCATTGCCAACACTCTTTAATGGCAAGGCATTGGCAAAAAGGTATCAAAAAGACGCGAAAGTGGGCAATTGGCCGTTATTAGGCCACGTGTTGCAGATAATGTGATGGCATCCGTCATTAATAATTTATGATCAAAAAATGCGTTTAGGATGATGGCATCCATCATTAATAAGTTATTGGCAAAAATGCGTTTAGGATAATGGCATTTATCATTAAATAAGTATTGCAAGTTTTATAAGTTGAATGTCCCAAAAGTTAAATAACATATTTAGAATTTTGTAATCGAAAAAATGAGAAAAAAGGCAGGAAAACTTTATCAATAAAAAAATTACATAATATAAATTTTTATACCGTAACAATAAACCAAAAAAAAATAAAAGTATGTAATAAAATTTAAAAAAGATAGTAAATCAAAAGAAAACACTTTAAAATAGTAAGTATTTAAGGGACACTTACACTCAATTTTCAGATCCAAAACATAGGGAGAAATATTTTAAAGGAGTTAAATGTCAAAAAAACTATTAAATATATATAATTTTTTTTATTAACACGTCTTTAAAACTTTTAATAAGGCAACTCCCTGATTTCATATAATTTTTTTAGGTAACTACAAATTTAAAAGGTTTTAAACAAAATGTTTACAGCTCCTAACAGTCTACTTGAATAACCCGCCTTCTTGACTAGCCATCACCAATTAATTACACAACACACACTAATTAGGTAATGAATACACTTAATTATGTCTACTAAAAACTCTTTTTCTTTAAAAAAGAAACTAAAAAGCTAGAAAACCACGTAGAAAACAATTGCACAAAGCGGCCAAACAAAAGCAAGGTTGCCTCATCTGTCAAATTGTCAAATCTTGTATTTCGGCTAAGCGGGAAATTTGAATTTATCACCTTCGGTCGAAATCGTCGAAATTAACCTAGCTAATTTACCATCATTTTATTTGTATTCTCTCAAAAATACATAATAAACATTTTGTTTGACTAATTTTTTATTTTGCATGATTTGTATCAATAAAATGTTAGGAAAAGGCCATTTCCTTAAATTATGTAAAAACATAAAATAATGTTGTTTAGCCGCCATTATAAATAAAACAGATCAAAAAATTGCTCGAATGTTAGTTAAATACCAATGTTAATAATATGGTTTGAAAAGTATGAATATGCGTTGAAGGTTTGCCTTCAAAAATCCAATATTTATTTGCCTGCAACAAAAGGCATGCTTTATTTAATCAGGATTGGTATGCCGCCATTTTTGTATGCTTGCCGGCAATTCGCCTGCATGTAAAAATTTATTGGCAATTGAGTGTTTATTTAGGTTAACTTTTTAATGCGTATTAGATGTTGGCATAATATTGCCACCAATTGCCAATGCTTTACCATCAATGCCAATATGAAAAATGTATATTGCCGGCAAATAGTGTTTGCTGGGT
>JACEGR010002607.1:0-124109 GCA_014170235.1 Listronotus bonariensis | reverse complement strand
AAACATTTTACTAAAATGGACTTAAGCGTTTTTTAAATTTTAGTTTAACAGTTCTACAAAGCGCAACTGTAGTTTAACATTAAGTCAAAATATTGTTTTTTAAAATTTTAAGTCAGGTAAACTAAAATATAAAATAAAATAAAAGACTACGTTTTAAATATTATTTACTTTAACTATATTTAGGTAGTATTAAATTTAACTAGAGCGTTAACTTAATTTTAGTTTAACAGTTTTGCAAAGCGCAACTGTATTAACCTCGTCAATATAATTTAATTATTAAGCTTAAGGCTTAAATGGCCTTTGCCAGGAAATTCTTAACTTTATCACCATTCCGTCCGGTTTCTGGGCATAATTAAATGTAAGTTTAACCAGACCATTATTTTGCCAATATAATTTGTCCTATAAATATACTAATTTGAAGTTCATGATAAAACTGGGAAATGTGTAAAAAACGAAACACTTGTTGCAAACTATTTTTTAAAAACGTCCCACAATGCAGCGGGATTATGGAACTGCTGAACAAAATTATAATGTTTTTAAAGTTATAAAGATTGTCACGTTAAATGTTGTATTCATATAAAGCTTTTTGAACGATACTTTTAATAGTAATATATTATACAGGGCGTTTCATTAAAAAAAAGTCATACTTTTTGTTTTACCCTCTGTATCTTAAGAAATAATAAAAATCTGAGAACTGATTTTTTAACTACAAAATTATTATTTTTAATTGGTTTTTTTGTTTATTTTGTGAAATAAACAAAAATTGACAAAACATTTTGATGTTTATAAAAAGGTGTCTATGGAACATTCATTTTCTAGAAAAATAACAGAATTTACGTTAATAGACCAAGACAACTGCCCTAATAATTTGACAAAGTTTTACAAAAAGAAAGTTGTTTTTAAAATCAAATGAACATCAAACATCTAAAATGGTAAGAAAAAAACGTTGTTTTAAATACCAATATTCATTTTAACACTTATTACCATTTTTACCTAAATTGGAAAAAATACTAACAACATAGGTACTTACATACAACTAAGATACTTGACAAACAGTTACTTTGTTATATAATTTAATTTATTATAAAACAGGGCAATTAAGTGAAGAAGGTATATAACATAAATTAAAAAAAACACCTAAACAAAAATGCCCTTTTTTATGTTATATTTCAGATATTCAAAGTTTAAGCGATTTTAAAAACCCTTTTTTGTACGACCGGGCGTAAAACACAATTTTACGCCCGGTCGTAAAATTGTACTTTTACGCCCAAGGGCAAAAAATATAAAAAACGCTCACATTTACAAGTAACGCACTTTTTGTTATGGAATAAACCGTTCGTAATTCGCAAGAAATCACCGAATGAATTTTTGTCTTGACTTTTCTGGTAACAACTCTAGGCAGACTTTCTCTGCAGCTTCTTCTATTTCTGAATTATTTCAGCTCATATTTGGAATTAGAAAATTAATTTTTTGACAACTGTATTGACACCACATGTAATTATTTCGTAGGTAGATACGTTACCTGATGGTAACATCGGCAAAATTATCCGCTATACAACAAAAATAAAGAAAAAATAACTACAGAGAATGCTTGTATATTAATTTCAGTCGTACAAAAAATATTGTTTGCACCTCTGGCGTAAAGCATTTTTACGCCCACAGCTGATTGTTTACCTCGCGAAGCTCGGGCAACAACTTTTAGCCGCGGGCATAAAAGTGCTATTTTACGCTCTTGGTACAAAAATATCTATTTTTGACACTTTGATAAATTATTACAAGTAAAGGCAGTTTTTTCTTGGTCTATTTTCCCACTTTTGTAGATTTTGGGATGCTTGTACAAAACAAAAAATATTTTTTAACGTTAGTCGTGTAATTTGAAAAAGCAAAAGCATCTTGCGTAGCCGTCTTTCTTGAATATTAAAATTTGGGTCCTGTTGGGCTTTTCTAAAGTTGATCCGTGGTCATACTGTATAAAAAACTATAAATTATTTTTAATAATTTACGAGTTAGTTAGTAGTATTTACTTTTGTCTCAGAGGCTTAAATGTTTAATAAATTTATAATTAAATAATTGGCTTTAACAACTTTAAATATTTTTTGTTATATTACCCACACGCAAGCTTCAACACAGTAACCGTTAGTAAGTCCAGTAAAGTAAAAAAGATTTGTTTTAAGATTCGCAAAAAGCCTTAATCTACATTAATTTTGCTACAAATTAGCAAAACCTTATGACATATTTAGGCATTTAAAAAAATATTAATTAAAATCAAATAATTAAAACCTAAACATGTATTTATTAATAAAATAGTCACTATTGGTCCCTCTCATCATACAAGACCCATAAAAATACAATTTTTTTGTACAACCCATTGTAATTTAGAAAAAATAGAAACAAATAAATTAGTTTATAAATTACCTGCCATTTTTTCGTATTTTATTGCAAAAAATTTTAAAGATTCGTGGACATATATTATATTTTATGTTTTAAGGATATAATTAATTTGTCAATTTACTAACTAATATTTTTACAAAAAATGGGATTTATTCTGAAAAAGAAAGTTTTTGTCCACATATCGCTGCTTTGTTTATCCGACTTACAACCTATGGGTCTAGTAAAAGAAAACCAGTACAAGGTAGTGTGTTTTTACGTTTCTCCAAACTGCAAGCTGCACTAACCTAATTTGATGGTCAGGCTAAATACTCAAACGTTCTTTGGCTTTATAACGCTTGCATTTACACTTCTTAATCCCGTGGGAGTAAGGGCAGTTTAAGGTAAGGGTTAACAATATTATCCCTTAAAATTAATTCTTGTGGTATTACAGAAGATAATTTTTGTTTTTTTGTTTTATAAAGAAGTGTTATGTAAACCACTGTAATATTCTATTATGATAAAACGTTTAAGTTTAACAGTAAGTTAACTTTCATATGGTATTTTTATATTAAGAATAGTACCTTGTAAGTAACTACGGTTACTGACTTGTTAAACCCATACTCATATTGCCCATGTAATAATTTTTTAAAGTGTTCTCAATATAAAGTACCCAATGTATAGACTAACTGAAATTCCCTAGTATACAGGGTATCCGGAAATTACGCGTCAGGATTTTTGTGTGCGATTCTGCACGAAAAATGAATGCCAAAAACTTACTAACTGAAAATTAACGAAGATACAGGTTGATAAAAAAAATTGTTATTTTTTATAATACTTTTTTCTAGTGCATTGATTTTTGCCAAATTTTTTATACATATTACTAAAAATTCTTTGTATTCATTTTATGAATTTGATGCCAGAAGTTAATGCCAAAGAGCCTAAAATATCCTTTACTTTAGAAAAATCAATTAAACAGCATTAGCTTATCTTTTTAAAAGGTTCTCTTGTTGCATTAGCTTAAAATAAACGGTTTCTGAGAAAAAGGACTTTTAACATTTACATAAATTAGAAATTCCGATTTTTTAAATTAACAAAGCAAGCTCTGAAAACAAACGTTGTGTATGGGTAATTTGTAATTGATATGTATGCAATATTTGGCAAAAATAGGTACACTAGAAAAAAGTTATTAAAAAAATAGCAAAAAGAAAATTTTCTTCCACACCCTTAGTTTTTAGTTGTCGAAAAAATTGTATAAAAATTTTTGCATACATTTTTATGCATAGTCGCTTACAGAAATCCTGACGCGTAATTTGCGGGCACCCTGTATGTTTATTAAATAGATACACGGTAATACAAAATGTTAGCATATTTTACTATTAAAACCTTATTTAAGCATAGGTTAGGAAATGCATTGCTTGCCAGCTATATAGTGATAAAGTGTTTAAATAAATAAATTTTAATCATTATTCTTAAAAAATTTATTTAGTTTAAACAATAGTTTACAACGATTTTTGTAGCATTAGTAGGCTTATTTAGCTCTAACTTTCAGTTGCGCCTTAAGCGTAGCCTAAACGAATATTTCTGATTAGAAAATGTACGCTACTGACTTTTGTGCAACCTTTATATTTTATTTGGATTAAGCAAGTAAAAATACACCTCTTTTAGCCCCTACTTTTTTTTTGTTTAGTTTAAAAAAAACTTAATTAAATACCTGTAAACTACACAAGAAACAAAAACATTTTTTTTTTTTGGTATTTTTAATACTATTTTATAAATAAATACATAACATTTACAAACACATTAAATTAAATACAATTTATATTTAAACTTAATTTTTAAAGTGTTTTTTTAAAATTAGCTTCATGTTTTTGGGTGGGCCAAAAATATGTATTTAAATAAATTTTATTTTATTTTATTTTTTGACAACTAGGCAAAATACAAAATAAGTTAACAAGCAAAAAGATGAATGTATTTTAATTTCCTTGTCCCAAATGAAGTATAAAAACTTTTACAGAAAAAAATAAAAAAATAAGATATAGTATTAATATGGTTTTATGCTTTTATCAGGTTTCGAGAAAAACTTACGACATATAAAAAAAGGTTAGCTTGATATACATATCCTAATCGCGGTAAGAAAATTTAAGGGCGTAGTCCTAAGCCACTTTTATAAAAAAAAAAATTTATATAAAAATAAGTCCTTAAACTTTTCGTTCCCAAGATACAAAGTGTTAAACTTTTTAAAAATCTAAAAAAAATTTAAACACTTTTTCTAGTAAAATTTGTTAGACTAGATATATATACCTTGCTTTATTTATTATTTGTTTTTCTTGTTACATAATTGCTAATAAAAAGTTATAACACTTAATTATTAACAGAAAAAAAAGTTCTTGTATGGTCCAGGCTTATGCAGTTTCTATCTGAGGATCTATGTTTATGACCTTTTTTTATAAAATTCGCTCAAGAATACACCCTTAAATTTTCTTACCACAAATACCACATTTATTAAATATATACACGGTACTACAAAAATGTAACAAAAATAAAAAAGCATATTTTACTATTAAAACCTTATTTAAGCATAGGTAAGGAAATGCATTGCTTGCCAGCTATATAGTGATAAACGGTTTAAATAAATAAATTTTAATTAATATTCTTACAATTTCTTTTTTAGTTTAAACAAAATTTTACAACGATTTTTGTAGCATTAGTAGGCTTACTTAGCTCTAACTTTCAGTTGCGCCTTAAGCGTAGCCTAAACGAATATTTCTGATTAGAAAATGTACGCTACTGACTTTTGTGCAACCTTTATATTTTATTTGAATTAAGCAAGTAAAAATACACCTCTCGCTAAAAGCCCCTACTTTTTTTTGTTTAGTTTTTGAAAAAAAAACTTAATTACATACCTGTAAACTACACAAGAAACAAAAATTTTTTTTGTTATTTTTAATACTATTTTATAAATAAATACATAACATTTACAAACACATTAAATTAAATACAATTTATATTTAAACTTAATTTTTTAAAGTATTTTTTTAAAATTAGCTTCATGTTTTTTGAGTGGGATAAAAATATGTATTTAAATAAATTTTATTTTATTTTATTTTTTGACAACTAAGCAAAATACAAAATAAGTTAACAAGCATAAAAAGATGGATGTATTTTAATTTTCTTGTCCCAAATAAAGTATAAAACTTTTACAGAAAAAATCAAAAAATAAGATATAGTATTAATATGGTTTTATGCTTTTATCAGGTTTTGAGAAAAACTTACGAAATATTAAAAAGGTTAGATTGATATACATATCCTAATCGCGGTAAGAAAATTTAAGGGCGTATTTCTAAGTCACTTTTATAAAAAAAAGTTTATATAAAAATAAGTCCTTAAACTTTTCTTTTCCCAAGATACAAAGTGTTAAACTTTTTAAAAATCTAAAAAAATTTAAACACTTTTTCTAGTAAAATTTGTTAGACTAGATATATATACCTTGCTTTATTTATTATTTGTTTTCCTTGTTACATAATTGCTAATAAAAAGTTATAACACTTAATTTTTAACAGAAAAAAATGTTCTTGTATGGTCCAGGCTTATGCAGTTTAGCGGATTTTATTATTATTATTTTTTTCTTTTGAAAACTTAGCAAGCTACGTAAAAATATAACGACACAAAAAGTTGTATTTTTGGGTGTTTCATCCGGAAAAAATATAAAAGTTGCAAAATAGTCAGTGGCGTACAATTTTTTGTCAGTAATATTAGTTAATATGCGTTTCGCGACCCACCAATTAAAATTAGTTTACGGCTAAATAAACTACCTATTTTAACAAACACCAGAGACAAATCATATTAAAGTCGGATAAGGCCTATTTAGAATATTATTAAAAGCCCGATTTTCTTTTTAAAGTTTAACACCTTGTATCTTAGAAACAAAGCATTTCCGGATCTATGTTTATATGACCTTTTTTATAAAATTGGCTCAAGAATACACCCTTAAATTTTCTTACCGCAAATAGGAAATATGTATATATATGTATATAAAAAATGTGACTAAATTTAAATTTTGCTGTTTGGGCGATTTAAAAGAAAGCACTTTGGAATTTAATTGGTTTAGTTTAAATCGAAATATTCTGCTTTGTATCCGATATTTTGTAATAAAGTTTAAATTGTGTTTTGTAATACAATTTTAAGTTAAATGCAGCAGAAAAGGCATGGCTTATATGTAAGTGTAGTAAATTAATAAAAAGTTTTAAATTTACATAAATCCATAATACATTTTAGGGTTTAACTTTAGCACAAATAAAATATGTTATATATAAGAAATTGGAGGTAAATAGTAAAATATCAAAAAGGTTACGTAAGGATATCACCGGTACAAAAAAACAAAAATGATTATTTTTAAATACAAATTTAAATCGGCAGTCCAATTTGCTTCACAAGGCTTGATTTTTAAGTAAAATGCGAAAAACACCACCTAAATATACGATTTTTACCGATTTGTTTTTTTTGTAGATTTCTCAAAACTAGAGCGTGAAGGAGCAAAATAGACTCTGGATTCGAATACAGGGCATTAAATTACTTAAAGAACGGCGTCTTGTACAGTGTAGCGGAATAATATATATTTTTATTTTGTCATAAGTCACAGTGTTTTTATATATTATCGTGTAAGTACTAAAAAATTAGGTTAAGCTTTTAGTTTATTTTTATTTACAATTTTATAAGAAAAAAATCTACCTCGCCAAAATGTATATAAACATGCCACTAGCGTTATTTAAAATTAAAATGTATGTAGGTTTGCAATAAAATAATATTAATAATAATAATAATATTAAGGAATCAAATACAAAAATTAAGTATAAATTTTAGGGTTTTTATTTTTTGTTAATGTGCCAATCAAAGAAGATACATATGTATATTATTTAATTTAAGCATTAAACAATTATCAAATATAACATATTTTTTACACTCATTTGTCGTTATAAACAAACCGGCGTAAGCCATAATTTTACGAAAAAAGTATATAGTTTTTACAATTAGCAACAAAGGGGACCTGTGTACCTTTTTATTTATCTATAGTCCATTTCTAAACTATAAAAACTAAAAAACCTCACGTAGTATGCTAATGGCCAACAGGGTGATCCACATATTATATAATATATGCCACTCTCAGAGTTTAGCATTGGTTTACCTGAAAAATTTCCTTTTGCCGAGTCACCCAGTTTTGGGTCGGTTTTAGCTCAGTTTATGACCGCTTTCTTTTGTATTGATCTGATAAAATTTGAAAAAGGTACGCCAGAGGCGAGGAGGTGAGGTACCTGATAAAAGAATATAAAAAGGAAATCTTATTTTTAAAAAATAAAAATTTATTATAATAAGTAATATATAGGATGTAACATAAGCGATGACTTTAATTTTAAAGTTTTTATAAACATATGTCCGGAGACGCTTCGTTTTCGAGATACAGGGCGATAAAGTTTTTTTTTAATTTTGTATTTTTTAAATATCTTAAAAACCCTTTAACTGATTTTGATGAAATTTGGTACACTTATTTAATATAATAAAGCGCCTGTCAAGCTCTACCTAGATTAAGATTATGGGTACCAATGGCGTCTCAGTGGGTATCATAGCCAATTTTATTTGGAAAAAAGTACGCCACTGACTTTTAACAAAATGTTTTTTTTTGTCCTAATTACCAATTAAAAATGCAACTTTTTAGCTCTCTAAATTTTCTTTCAATCCAGCTTTGTTTTCAAGAAAAAAATATAGCTATTTTCAAATTTTTTCTAAAAGTACCCATAGACAACATGGCAAAAGAAAACAAAATAAAAAATTGAGAATTATTTGCCTTAAAATTAATAAACCACTGTTTATTAATAACAAAATAATTTAAAATGCCAAAAAATAGAATTATTTTTTACCCCTATTTGCGTTAATATTTTTTTAATAAAAATGGTTTCCCGTCATTGCAGTCAATAAAAAACAAAAGTTATAACAAGATTGTTTAAAGTGAAACATAATTACTTTTTATCATGGCCTACAATCTAACCAATATCAGTCATAAATGACAAAATATGCAATATCCCCGAAACGACTGAAAAGAAATATGAAGTGTAACACATTTTTAAAACGGTTATTTTTTAACCAATAAAATAAGTCAAAAATGTGTCACCCTAAAAACCAACTAAAATTATATCTGCAATCTGCATAAAAGTTGTTGCAGAAAAGTTTTTACAGAATTAAAAACATTTAAAAATAAAAAAGTTATAAAGGATAAAAGAAAACGCAGAAAATTAAGAAACACGCTGTAGCAAGTAAATTTGGCTTGAAATTTGAGCCTCGTAAAAGGGGGTCCGTTTTTCTTAAAACATACAGAAACATAATTTTCCTATTAAAAGCGTCAAATTCGGCCCACCCTGTACAGTGTATGTTACATGTCCTTCGACCAGATCAAAAATGGATGCTGATCTTTTGTATTTGCCAAAAATGTTACTTTACATAGTAGGTAGATAAATCTTACATAAGGTAGGCGATACATAAGGTGGTTTTAACTAAAATTTGCTTTTGTTACTTGTTCTTTTTTTTTTTGTTAGATTGGGTTCAAACTTAATAGCTTTATCAGTATCCAGTCCATAATTTCTTGCATTCTCCAAGTTGAAGTTGGTATCTTTTCTGTGCGCCGTGAATAATAGCTTTTAATATACATAACCACAACCGAATAAGCTGGAAAAAATTGTATCATATCACCAAAGTAGTCGAAAACATCCTAACAGTCCTTATGGTAATCTCCCGTACGGTAAGATTAAAAAGTTACTTTTTTAAAAATCCCTGTTCACTCCCATTGTGTTACTATATCTTTTTTTATTATATAGGCTTGTCAAAGTCAGGACCCTCCTCCTTACTTTTAAATTGTTTAATATTTTTTATAAAAATTTAAGGTCTTTAGTAAGACAACATAAACCAAATTTTAGACAAAAATTGACAAATATAAATTTCAAACTGAGAGTTGGGCGCCATTTTGAAAACAAAATTAAATTAAAACAGGGGTATAACATGTTAAAGCTCCTGACGAGTACTTTATATCTCTAGAATATAAAGTCAGTACCTTTACCCTCTACAAAATGACGGTACTTTAAAAATTACCTGAATACCTGATTGAGATGGCCCCATTTTCGAACCTAATAAAGATATACATAATTTGGTATTTTCTTAAAGGTCTTTTAAATATCTTGGTTAAGGTGATATATTATACAGAAAAAATACTTTTTACGTCTGTACGTGTATTTCATTTTACTATTTTCTATAAATCGTCACTTGACTATTGGTTTGTTCTATCTCCAAAATTGTAAAATGTACAGTAGAGCGTTTTAAAGTTTTGTTTTTAGATATTCTAATTATTTGATTGTTTTTTAGTCATTTAAATGGTAATCCTATGTTACTGAATCGTAAAAATTATGTAGATAAAGTTTTTTCTTCTTTTAAATCAAGGAATTTTTAGAAAATAGATTAAAACCAAAGGGAGATAGAACAACTTATTGGTTTATAAATATTTTTTTCTGGAGGTAGCACAAACTGCTCACTGTAAGTGGATATAGCATAAAACAATAATACACAATATTATTGTTATAAATTTTTATTTTACACATAAAATGTACAAGATACCAAAACATGTACACCATAGAAAAGTACACTGCTTAGCTTTAACATAATATCGGCGTTAGGAACTAATAAATACGTAGATACTACTACGTAACAATCATTAGTAAACGAAAATAACGAAAATCTTAGAAATAATCTAAAAACTACTTATAACGATAAAATATATTACCATTATTATTATTATAATAGAAAATGGTAATATTAACAAACTTACCACTAAAACTAAACTAGTTAAAAATAATCTCAACTTCTTTCTTATTTGTTCTTATTAGATTTCTTTTTATTATCGTAATTTTTTAAAACTGTTTGTTGGTAATACGTTTTGTCATCTTCTTCCATGGTATTTAACATTGAAAATAAAGAACTCTTTTTTCTTCAGATAACGAACTTTTTATATTCATTGATGGCGCTACAGGAAACTTTTTTCAGGCACTTTCTGCGGTTTATTTTTGTTAGTTTTTCGCAATTTTGTTTTTACACTACCCTCTATATTGCAGACAGAAAATTCGTCGTCAAAGGAAGTTCTGTATTTAATGTTAAATATATTACATTTTTCGTAAATAATATGTTTAACTTTAGTATAGGGAATAAGATTAAATGATTGAATGACATTGGATTAAATGATTTTGGAGAAAAATTTCGGTAAGAAGAATTGTGCATTTGCAGTATATGGAATTTTTGTTTACCTTGTGGTAATTTTAACAATACCCGTGTAAGTGATAGCGGACTATGAATTTCTAAATACCTTATATGTTTTTCTATTACGCTATGAGCACAATCTACTTCCTGAATTTATAGAACTGTGACCTGGCTCACAAAATTTTTGTTCTATTGTGGTCACATTAACACTTTCAGGTGAAGAAAGAAAATGTTGCAACGCAAATGACATTATACAGTTTTTATTTTGGGGAACACAGCTGTCAGACCACAATATAATTTTTGTCAATCACGAAATATTTTTAACAATTTCAATCAAAATTCTGACTAAGGCATTAGCCAGTTCGATTCCACCACGACCTGTCATACCCTCATTCCACAAGCAACAATAAACAGTTTTGTTAATATTGCAGTAAGCGGTTAAGTTGTAACAATTGAGTTTTTGTTTGTAAAAGTGAGATGAGACATTTGATTTGGGCAAAGAAAATACATTTTGGAGGTCAAATGAAACAACTGCAATTGATTTGTCAGTAATTATTCGGTCATTATCTTTTTCGTTTTTAGCGTTGTTTTTATTTTTTCGTGATTTTGGTAAGCGAGAATAGCTTCTTCGGACGGATTAGATTCTAGCCTGAATACCGTACATTTATCACAAATGTATTTTTTCGGCCTATGAAACGCAATATTAAATTCGTAGTTAAAAATTTTTGAATAATTTACAAATTTAACTGGATTTTCCGATTTTAAATGATACAAGGTATACATTTTGGATAAATTTAAATTACTCTCAAGATACAATTTTTGAGAATTAGCCCTGCAATAATGAGAAGCAACTGTCGGGAAAGACTTAATATGAGCTCTTACTTCATTTTTTTGTTCTTCAGATATTACTTTTTTTTATTTTTGCCTTTAAGGGGTGATCTAGGAATACCACCCTGGACATTATTAAATTTGGAAAAGAAATAATAAATTCTTTGCGCACTGATATTAAGCGTTCCCAGGAAAAAGTCTTTACAAACGCGTGTTTTTTAATTATTAGTATTTTCAAAATAATATTCAAACGAAAATGTTTTTTTATTAGTTTGACCGCGAGCCCTTGCTTTAGGCTTTCGAATAACATATTTTCCATAGAAATGAGCCTTTTTGAATCAGAAAGTATTCCAAAACGCATCATGAATTTCTTGCCTACTGTTGTCACCGAAGGAAAGGGAGCAGTGAAATTTGCAACTTGTACGTTTACACCCATTCTTTACAAATCTTTTAGCATGAACTTTACCCTTGATATCGGTATATTCTTCACCTGCTTCTCGTTTCTTTTTCTAATATTCATTGCCCACTTTTCTGGGTTACGTGGCCTTTTTCTGGTAGTCTTTTTGGTAGAGCCGGTGTTTGTGTCATTATTATTATTTTCTTCACCACCTGGTAATAAAAAAACAACAAAATAAACACCTCTGGAAAAACAAAAAGAAAAAAACGAAAAAAGTCCCCGAAGGAGAAGGTTTAAACCTTTTAACACCTGCTTAAAAATATATTTATAAAATGACACTTTACCTTGAATGGGTTAAGGGATATCACTACTTGAAGAGATTATGACCCCATCCTCGAACTCAATGTCTAATGAGGCGATATCAGTCATCCTAAACAGATCTCTTTTTACTCGTTCCCGTTGGATGCATAATTTTTTAGAATTTTTAATGCTGGTGCTAGAAGATGTAGTAGATCCCGCTGTCGGGAAAGTCACGTCCATCAACCTAAAAATTAGAAAATATTTATTAAAAAGTATTAAAACCTTTAAAAATCCTCCATTGTGCAATAAGACCAAATTTAAAAGTCTTACAGAATAAATATGATTATATACCCAAAATTTTCACACCTATTTATTCAGCATGTCTTTGATTAGAGCAAAACAAAAAAAACTTTTATAATAATTTTAGTGATCAATTTATTTTTCCAGTATTTTATATGTTAATCGGCGTTATCAATTTGAGGTTATCTTTAACTTGGCAATTTGTGCTTAATTTTGTGTAATTATCTTTATAAAACTTCGGTTTTAGCAAAATGTAATACTTACCCTAGAGTATTTGGGGTGAGTTCCGGCGAAGGAGAACTGAAATCACTCATTTTCACCAATTTAAATTAAATAAAAACAGATGTTAGAACGGAATAAAAAAGCCGGTAAACTTAAAACACTTTGCAATTTATAACATAATGAAAATTTGAAGTGTTCTACCACAATATGTAATTCAGTTATTCTATTGGTCATACCAAAGATAGGACAAAACAAATCCCATTGTCTAATTGGCTAAAATGGAGATAGAACAAAATCATAGTTTTCCTTAAATAGTTGATATGGAGATAGCGCAAAACTGTAAATATAATGGACATAGTGCAAAACAATACTGTTGTTTAGGTTATTTATTTTAATTCAAGTAGCCCAAAACTAAATTAAGAGAAAACAATGGCAGATAGAACATACCAATAATCATAAACAAAGCAACGAAATTGTAGATAGACTAAGTTTTCTCGTATAATAGTTGCAATATAAAAGAAATACACTGGAGATAGAACAAGTTTCTTAAGCTCTTTACAAAATTACCAAAACCTTAATTTATGAAAAAATTGGAGGTAACACAAACCAATAGTCAGGTGACGAAATGTAACAAGAAATAATGCGTAGAAAAATAAGAATTTACGTTGCTCAAAGGCAAATAAAAAAATTAACATACCTATTTTAAAAATGTGTTTTTGTTATTTTTGAAGGTGCGGGAAGTCAACAATAATAATAATAAGGCCGGTCAAACAACTTACAAGCATTCAAAAAACATTAAATACCTATTCTATTATTAAAAAATCGACCTTTTTTAAGATATTGTGACTTAGTCTAAGTCTCTCTGTATATTATATATTTTTTTTACTTACACTTCTGCTTTTTAGTTAAAGGAAATGTTTTTATAACAAATAACTTTTTTGAAATAATTATTTGTAATAAAAAAGTTAAAGGCATAGTTATGTCCATTTGTGGATACACTGTAGACCTTCTTAATGTAGGCCCTTGAATAATGAAATGACTAGTGCTGCTGAACTAAAATCAAAATTTAAAAAAGTTTAAGAGGTGTAACAATCAAAAATCTGAACCAGGAGGATTATTTGGTTAGATTTCAGTTGTCGATATCTCGAAAACCAACGATTGTTTACTAAGGGACCGTTCAAGTATTACGTTAGCAATGGAGGGGCCGGAAAAGAAGTCTTTGTATTGCTTATTTTTGATAAAATGGAGAAAGGGTCTAGATGGTTATTACGTAAACAACGATTTTTTTCTCAGATAGGTGTTAAAATCATTTAAGGGTAAGTACTATATTACACTACACCACAACTATTATAAATTCCCAAAAACATTTTCTTACAATTTGTAAAGCAAACAACAATTTACACGTTTATTAACGTGTAAGCGGCTATTATTGCCTATCCTAAATTTAAGATAATTTATTGTTTATTTTATAGCATAAAATGGAAGCTTTTACGACCTTGGTCACCTGAGAAATCGTGGTACTTGGGTTTAGATCGCGTCAAATTGAAATCGACGTTTTGCCATCGATTGCACAAAGCATTTTTAAGGCTCTTGAATTTGTAAGATCGGAACAATGAATTTATTATATACACTGGTGAAAAAAATTAAATAATTAAAAATAATCAAAATTTTTAAGGCTTTTTGAAGTGGCTCTATTTTGCTAAAAATGGTACCAAAATTTAAAAAGTATGTATTCAAAAGCTTTAATTTTTAAGTTTTGCGATAGAAAACAATTTTTAATAAGTAAAAACATAAGACAAACTCAAAATCTTGGTCTCGGTCAAATAACATGTATATTACAAACGTTACACGTGTTTCGTTCTTTCGAGCATCATCATACCTGCAATAAATAGAAAAAACCAAATGTATTTCACTAAAACAAATAATTTATTAAAATTAATTTTAAAATATTTAAGCATTATCTTAATCATATTAAAAAGGTAATTTAAATTTATTATTTGTTTTAATGAAATAAATTAGGTTTTCTATTCTAAAGAGAGCGAAACACGTGTAATGTTTGTAATATATATGTTATTTTACTAAGACCAAGACTTTGAGTTTGTCTTATGCTTTTACTTATTCTAAAGGGGTCTCTTTAAGAAAAATGGACGACGTGTTTTAAACATTTTTAGGTACCGTGTACCGCGCAATTTTAATAAGTAGGTACTAAAAGATTTTTTTCGTTCTTTTCTTTTGGCCTAACAACTGCGAAAATCTTAACATCTTTAAATTTTAAAAAAGCTTGTTTTGTCCCGTTGTATTATTTAGGATTGCAATATTTCTATTTTCCTCTTTGTTAAATACCGTGTCAATAAAGGTTATTTTTTAAATGAATAATATATGCGTTAAAGTCCTTGATCCTTAGCCTACTTTCTTATTTAAAAAAAATTAGAGGTGCTACTTATAAAATAATAAAAAGACTAACAACAATAATAGGAAAATACCATACAGTGCTTTTTTATTAAAAAAATAAAACCTTTGAATATGAAATTTATGCAAAAATACTATATTGCAGAGAAAAATCGATATATAAAAATTTAAATAAAAAAGGGGTTTTATGTCCAATTATTATAAAGTTTTTAACGAGTACTTTATAACTCTAGAATATAAAGGAAATACCTGTACCTACAAGAAAGTGGTGGTACATTAAAACCAAAATTTAATAATTAGCACTAAATACCTAATTTGAATGGCCATATTTCCGAAAATAATAAAGTTAGATGTACCCAATGTGGTATTTTCTTAAAGCTTATTTAAAGATTTTTTAATAGTAATATCATATACATTAAAAAAATACATACTTTTTCACCTACATTATTTATTATTTCCAAAATCACCATTAAAAAGATCAGCTTTTGGAAAATACTACATTAGGTGTATCTAACGCTATTAGTTTTGGAGATATGGCCATCTAAATTGGGTATTTAGGTAACTTTTAAAGTACCGCCATTTTGAAGTAGGTGAAGGTATTAAGTTTATATTTTTGAGAGCTATATACTTCTATTACATTTTTCCTCAAGTAGGCGCACAGCAGCCATCTTGGAATTTTTATCTGTAAATTTTATTTTATACTATGTATAGCATTCGTAAATTTGTTTTACTATGCAAAGTTTTAATTTTAAAGATTTATTCGTGTAAAAAATAAATGGGAAGGGGTCATTAAAGATATGCACTGTATGAATGTCCACGTAGGCATGGAAAGGGAGGGGAGGAGAGTAAAAGCTTTGATTACTTTTGCTGGCATGGCAGTGGAAGAAGGGGGGTGGTGGAAAATAATTTTAATAAATGTGGTATATTCAAACGGCTCCTTTGATAATTTTATGTTTTTGAGATGCTTATGGGTTGTTTCTTCAGACCTTTTAGTATTATTGCTGACTTTCCGGCCACCCAGTATATTTTTATTTATTTAATATAGGCATAGGCAAATTTTTTTGATAACTGTATTTGTAACTTTAGTGTAAAACTATTAAGCCCTGGACTTTAATGAGTTATACGCGTAGCGGAGAGTCATAAACTTGCTAAAATTCCTTTTTACGATTTTTCAGAGTGCAACCAGCACTAACTTAGTTTAACGGCGAGCTTAGAGTTCTAAAATACCCTATGACTTTTAACTTTAGCTTTTAAAGTTAGCCTTAATCAGTTTACTATTATTTAGAGTTAGAATTTACAGGGTTATTCTTAGGCTTGGCATAAACTTGGAAAAATTATTTTTCTCCACAATGACTATGAAAAAAAATATATAAAAAGGGTGTTTTCTAATTGCGGTTATAAAATTTAATGGTGTATTTTTAAACTAATTTTATCAAAAAACGGTCATATAAACATAGGTCCGGAAATGATTTGTTTATATGATTCAGGGTGTTAAACTTTAAAGGGAAAATTGGGTTTTTAATAACATCTTAAATAGATAGATTATTTAGCCCTAAACTAATTTTAATTGTTTAAAGTGGTGGCGGCGTGGTACGCATAGTAGCTAATATTATTGACAAGAAAATGTACGCCACTGACTTTTTGCAACTTTTTTTTTTCGTAAGGGGCAACTAAAAATAAAACTTTTTGTGTCCCAATTTTTGTACGTAGTGTGCTTAGTTCTTCAGAAAAAAATCCGTTAAACTGCATATCCTGGACCATACAAGGGCATTTTTCCTTTAAAAATTTAGTGTTATAATTTCTTATTAGCAACAAAGTAAGAACCAAAAAAATACTTATTTAATCAAGGTTTATACCTACTCTAGCAAATTGTACTAAACAAAAGTGTTTTAGAAACTTTAAGCTTCTTTTTTAAGTTTAACACCTTGTATCTTGGGAGCGATAAGTTTGAGGTCCTATGTTTATATAATTTTTTTCATAAAATTGGCTCAGGAATACGCCCTTAAATTTTCTTACCGCAATTAGGAAACACCCTGTATATACTTACGAAGATATTCAAATATTTTAATTTAAATTAAATGGGGCAAATTATAAAAAAAAATAATAAAGAGTGAACCATTTTTTCCTTAAGAAATAATTTAGTATAGTCTTTATACATGTTTATAAAGTTTGCCTGCTAAATTTCTTGTCCCTTACAAAAAATAACCAATTAACAAGTAATGATGATAATGTTTGGTTTTTAGTACATTAGAATAAAGAATTTGTGGTAGGGACAGTAATACCATATTATTTTTACCCATTGGCGTAGTGAACAGAGCTTTAATCACGGAAGCCAGGAGTCGCCGCGCCGGTTCAATTTTTAGCTGGATTGGGTAATAGTTATTTAAAATAACGTCTGTGGTGGCATTACCGCGTTGTCTAAAAG
The DNA here is from genome assembly GCA_014170235.1 of Listronotus bonariensis. Taxonomy (NCBI): domain Eukaryota; kingdom Metazoa; phylum Arthropoda; class Insecta; order Coleoptera; family Curculionidae; genus Listronotus; species Listronotus bonariensis. Next base: position 106,569 of record JACEGR010002607.1, on the reverse strand, counting down.
GTGCTGTGAAATGCAAAATCTGCATGTTACACTGCTTGGGCAACGCTGACGGAACTGGAGAAAAGATAGGTTAGACATCTTATAACCCGATACTCATAATACCCTTTTATAGGCATAAATCTTCGTGCGATGTCACAAAGATTTAAAAATCCGAGACAAAAAAGTAGGGTAGTCCATTATTTTTTATTATAAATCATTATTTATCACTAGTAGTGTGCAAAAGAAGCATTTATTTTTAAGTTTTTTCTTTCAAACTAAAATACCTTTTCTTTTAACTTCTAGTTATTGTTTGTTTTTGGCAACAATTTAAAGTTTATGCGTATAGTTAAGAATAGCCCACATTCCTCCAATCATCATTTTGTTCTTGGCAAGTTGAGGTGAGTTTTATAAATAAACTCGCTAATTTCTTAAAACCGTTTTTAGTATAATATTTAATACCGTAACATCTTAAAAAATGTTGATTTTTATTTGTGGTCATATTTCTTTACACTACTAATAAAAACAACTACTGCTGCACGAGTTGCCAAAATAGCATTTTTTTTTTGGTTTAAGATTTATGTTAAAAATCTAAGAACCCTATTTAGTGCATCCCTTTATTGTCCCTTTCACACTTTAATTTGGAAGAAAGGGTTAAATGGAAAAGGGAAATTATGGCACTTTATTTTAAAGTTTTGACCAGTATTTTATATCCCTAATATACACTGAACCACAATATTAACGCAGAATTTTGTAGGTTTTATATTCTTTTAACCAATTGTCCGATTAAAATAAAACTTTTTTGTATTATAGGCTTGCTTCCTTAAAATCTTAATAGGATCCTAATTTATGGTAAAAGCTACATTTTCATAATATGTGTATTCAGAACTATATGCTTTTTTCGAGACTTCGGTACACCATGTAGACATTACTAGCAATTTTTATATATCGCAATTACCATCAGACTTTAGCCTCATATCTCCTCTATATTTGCATTTTTTATTTATTGTTCAATCCTTGTTATTTATTAGGATATACCATTTTATAACTTATCATGCTTTCATTAATAAATTTCTTTATCGACACTTTTAAGAACAAAACATGGTAGTCTTTGGAAAGTCAGAAATTAAAGCTAGGTGTCGGCTATAGGTAAATGTCAACCGCCAAAGTTTAGTTCTTTAAACAGCGAGAGGTACATCAATGATGTTTTATCCGAGTACGTTGTTCTTGTTGCTCCTTTTATTGGCAATGATTTTTTCTAATGCACGATAATGCAACACCTTACGTAGCACATATTGTCAACGAATATTTACATGAGGTAAATATTAAAAGCATAAATTGGCCTCCACTTAGTCCAGATCTTAATCCGATAGAGCATCTGTGGAATATTGTGGGTAGAAGACTAAGACAACAGCAGCCCCTTTAAATGAGATAGAAACAATAGTTGTTGACTTTCGGAATTACACTGATCAGCAACAAATTCTAAATTTTATTTTCAGAATGCCCCGCCGATGTGAAGCTGTAGTAAAAAGTACGGGTGGCAATATACACTAATATTTCTTTCTAATTGTGTAAATTTAATAACTTAATTTATCTTATTAAAAATGTCATTTGAATAAAGTTAATAAAAACATGTTAAGTTACAAATCGGTATATCTTATTAACTAAAAAAGATACAATAAATGAAAAACGCAAACGTAAAGGAAACCTGAGGCTAGAGTCTGATCTTGATTGAGATATGTTACGATTGCTAGTAATGCCCTCAGGGTGTTGTGAAGTTTCGTAAAAAAACATATAGTTTTTAATACACCAGGTATAGTTTGAAAATTTAACTTTAAACAAAAATTGGGACCATAATGAATTTCTTAGAAAGTAAGCCTTTAATTCAAAAAAGTCTTAAATCGAACAATAGGTTCGAAAAATATAGAACAACAAACATAGGGCAAATTTTGGGTTGTGCATTAATATTGTGGTTCAGTGTATAAAGTAAAATAACAGTTGAACATTTTTTAATCTTATTTTATAATATTTAAAACAACCTCTAAGCAACAATACTAGGTTTTAAGAGTTTAAATCCACTAAATGGCAGTGTTAACATTGACACATATTTAATAATTACTTTAAAGTTTTCCATAGCAACTCAGATTTAACTGCTGTTTTACATATAACAGCCTTCCAGTTTAAAACTTTAAATTTAACATCATATATTTTATGACTTCAATTTATTTTCATTTTATTTTATTGTAATAAAAACGATTATTTTTTAATAATAATAATTGGTCGTTTTCTTCTTGATTAAAAGTCTTAATGACTGTAATAAAAAAGTCCCATATTTTTTTATCTGACCGCTTATAATTACCTAAAATAATAAATTAGGTATAAACTGAAATCAATGTTTTTTTCCACTGATAGTTAGTTTTATTTGTTATATACAAAAATTTCCAAGTTCAATTAAAACAAATGTAAGCAGAAATACCTTAAAGGATATCACTTTATTTAACAAAAAGTACAAATTTCTATTACTTTTTATGCCGTTCATTAAAAAATACTTATAACCGATTTTTTATTTGTAAATTCACATTGAGTGTAATATTAAACCACCCTGTTTATCTTACGGATTTTTTAAAATAAATTTAAGCGTCTTACAAAGAAAACTATGGCAGGTGTCCCTCGCCGATGTTAATAAAACTGCATTTTGTTTTAGTACGTCAAAAAATAGGAGATAAGTATTTTTTTAATTAACCATTAATTACTTTTAAAGTGTAAAATTCACCCTTAAATTTACCCTTAAATTTGTTTTTTAATATTAAAAAAAAAAATAAATAAATAGAAGCTGATGAAGTTTTCGATAAATAAAATAATAGGTTTAATTTTGTAAAGTTATCTCTAAAAATATTTAAAAATAAAATAAAAGGGTAAATTTTAGGGGTGCATTTCACCCCTAAAAGTGTGTAATGGCCCATAAATAACTGCAGTTTTATCATAATCAGCGAGGGACACCTGAAAATTTTCTTTGTTAGACAAACCAAACATTATAAAAAGTAACTTTTTTTAATAATAAAAATAAAAGAGGTGTAGTAAAGTCCATCCGTAGACACACTGTATATTTAAGAGCATAAAAAGTTTTTAAATCACTAATAAAAGTTTATTATTTAACATACTCACGTTGTTCTTATACCATTGATGCTTCATTAAAAATAATTTCGTTTTATAAAACGTACTTTAAAAGCAAAAATAAATACTATGTTAACATTGCTAGTAGCAAGCTAAACAAGATTTTTAATTAAAAACAACTATAAACGTTCTTTTAACTAAGAAAAGCTAATTTGAATTTAAAACTCAAAAACGTTTAAACTTTCCACATTTACGCTAATTTAAAGAATGGCCATATAAAGAACTAGTAGAGTTAAAAAAAAATTAACTCTAAAGTGAATTTATTGTTTTATTTTAAATTTAAATAGGTTTTTAGTTCAAACAAAGAAAAGTTTTTGTATATTTTATGTAATCGTTAATCAAATAAAAATTAACAAAACTAGATGTAACAGCAATTTTTAAATACATTTATGGTGTCTTTAAAACATTATCTTTAAGAAAATGCTTATGTTTAATATAATGGGAAATACAAATTCTAGGGACACTATACAGGTTTGATTAAATAGGGAAAAATTGCGCATTTTATTACTTATTATTTTAAAAAACTTAAAAAAAAGCAAAATCCGCAAAACTGTTTTTGGGTAATTAAAAGGGATATTTTTAAATAGAAGCCACTTCTGCTCTCTACCAAATGACGTTAATATATTATTGAAAATCCCACATTATTTCATCTTTGAGTTGCCATCATCACTTAACTTTTTTTTATTGGTTAACATTTTTGTTTTAAACATATTTTTTTATAGTTAATACAACAACATAAACAACAAACTTAAGAAATTATTTTTGTTTATCGAAAATCATTATATGCAGTGCATCCCTGATTTCGATAACAAAGTGATCGAAGTATCGATAAGAAAGACAAGTATTTTTTACTTATCGAACACCACGCGGATTGTGATGATTTTTGGCAGATGGGGGTTTTTGGGGTTGCTGATTACGTACTGTAATTGTGAGGGAAGTTTGGCAATTTTAGGTTAAAAATGAATAAATTAGGTAGAAAATTGGGTTTTAAGGGGTAAAAATGAAATATTTGATGCCAATTTAGTAGAAAACCCAAGACTTGCTTGCAAAAAGTAAATATTCTTAATTTGGGTTAGTTTTATATTCTAGGTAACTTATGGATATCTTGAACAAAACGTGTCGACTAAAAATTCTTTTAGGTCCATAATCTGCGTCACCGAAAACCTCCGTAAGCCAAAAATAATTTTCATTGGCGTGTCCAACAAGTAAACAATTACTGAAAAATAGACTAATGAGCTTTCCTTTTAAATAGAAGAGCAAGCTCTAAATACATTTTATTATTAGTGTGGAGTGCCTTTCTAAACTAACCTTTACATATTGTGAACGGTAAAAAAGTTCTTTCTTGCTCAAATGGTAGCAAATCCTTCTGGTCCTTTGCGAAAAACATAAGTAGGAATTTTTGTGCCAGTTCTTTTCCACCACTAACTTTGGAAGATGAAATTATTTCTACTGCTAAAGGGAAGGCAGAACTATTTGCCAAACAATTTGCTGCCAATTCAACCCTTGACCCTCCCGTAAATCATCCAAATCATCCAATTCCAACAATTACCCCAGTTCCTCATAAAATGCCCGATATTATTTTTTAAAGTAAAACACATTAAGCGTATCCTTTCCTCCCTTAACACCAAGAAATCGTCTGGGCTGGACGGCATACCAGCAATCGTTTTAAAAAAATGTGCTCCAGAACTTGCACCAATCTTAACTCGGCTCTTTCGAATTTCTTACGACACAGGTATCTTTCCGAGAGCTGGAAGGCTGCACGTGTTCAACCTATTCCCAAGAAAGGATCTAAATCGCTTCCATCTAACTATAGACCAATTTCAATTCTCTCAGTTCTTTGTAAAGTAATGGAAAAATTAATTAATTCACAAATTCTTAAGTACTTGGAAAAACACAAAATTTTGCACGACAGGCAGTATGGATTTCGCCACAAAAGATCTACAGCAGATCTTCTTTCCTTCGTATCACACTGTTGGAATAAGTCTCTTGAGTTTCTAGGTGAGTCCCAGATCGTTGCTCTTGATATATCCAAAGCTTTTGACCAGGTCTGGCATGCAGCACTTCTTAATAAACTTCCCTCCTATGGTCTTTCAACTAAACTCTGTACTTGGCTCTCTAGTTATCTATCTGATCGACGTATATCAGTTATTGTGGACGGCCATTCTTCAAGCTTTCACCAAATAAATGCTGGAGTCCCTCAGGGCTCAGTTCTGGCACCAACATTGTTTCTTCTTCACATCAACGACCTTCTCTCGTCCACAACTAATTCCATTCATAGTTTCGCCGACGATAGTACCCTTCACTCCAGTTTTCAGGTTCCTAAACCCATCACTAAACCTGACTTGAAAATAAACGCAGAGCGATGCAGATATCTCTTTCTCAGGATCTTAATTTAATATTGGATTGGGGCGCCAAAAATCTCGTCCATTTTAATGCATCCAAAACACAGTCATGTTCCTTGTCGCGAAAAGAGTCATCAAATACTCATCCTCTACTTATGAGCGGCCAAGTTCTACAGAGCAAAGACACCTTCAATCTCGTGGGCGTCACATTTGAAAGTAACCTTAACTGGCATAAACACATTGTATCTATAGCCACGGCAGCTTCAAAAAGCTTGGATTTCTCTTTCGAGCTAAAAAGTATTTTTCCGCTTCTAATTTATACACTTTATATGTTTCCCAAATCCGACCTCCCTTGGAATATTGTTCTCATATCTGGGGCATGGCGTCCCCAACAACCCTGAGCATTCTTGATTCTATTCAAAGAAGAGCTGTTCGTCTCATTAATGATCCTTCACTTACAGAAAGGCTTCCCTCTCTTGCCCATCGTCGGGCTGTGGGCGATTTATCGCTTTTTATAGGTACTTCCATGGCTTCTGCTCTGAAGAATTGACCAGTATAGTTCCTCCACTCACGGTTCCCAACAGAGAAACTCGTGGTTCCGCGCATATGCATCCCTATACGGTCCAACTGGACAGGCCCCGAACTTCTCACTTTGTTCGTTCTTTTATCCCTAGAGTTTCTAGATTGTGGAACCTGCTGCCCGCGGAGGTCTTTCCTTCCCCCAAATCTTCAAGTATTTAAGTCCCGTGTCAACAAACTCCCTCTTACCTCGCTTAAGACACCCACGGTACGTTAGTATTTAGGCTTTTAGCCTTCGTGGTTTGTCCAAAGATAAAAAAAAAAAAAATATCCTTTTCTTTAAATACTGGGCCCTATATCGGCGTGGTGTCGGATAAGTAAACTATTAGTAAAAAATAGACGAATGAGCTTTCTTTACCTTTTTTTTTATTTTTGCAGTTAAGCTTCTGTGTAAGTTTTATTTATTTAGGTATTTTTTTTCTGGTTTATTATTTTATTATTATTATTATGATTTAAAAGGAAAATATACACATAAAAATATTATCAGTACCATTTCTCTCACGTAAGCTGAGCGCACAGAGAAGCAATGCTGCCTCTAGTAGGTTATGATCTAAGCACGTAAACGGATGCAACTTTAAATACTAACAAAGCTTAACTGATAGTAAATATTACATGTACGGTACTTTAAAATTATACTTTCTCTGGATGTGTCTGAGGTTCCAAGCCATCAGATGCTGACTTGGTTTTAATGGGACCTTCACGAGACTGCAGTTTTTTGAATAAAAAGAAAGTAAAATCAATCCATAATTCATGGGTAGACAGTAATCACACATAAAATACATAAAAATACATTTCCACAGTTTTTATAAAAGGTTGGGTAAAAAATCATAAAAAAATAATATTTTTATATTAAGTTGAAATTTTTGGTACTTAGTTGCCTAAAGAATTTTAAAAGGTTAATGTGCTTTTAAACCGTATACCTTTTATTTTATATATTATACAGGTTGTTAAAAATTCGAGGAACACCATTAGGATTTTGTAAACGGTAAGAGATACAGAGTTGGTTAAATTGGAGCAAAGCTGCACACTTTTATGGCTTTACAATATTCTGTTTTAAAAAATTAAAAATTTGCAGCCATTGCCACTTTTTCTATTCTATAAAATAATGTAACTAAATTTAAGATCCGACGTTTCGTCTTTGAGCTACCATCATCAACTTTTTTTAATGGGCGAAATATTTGGTTTAAAACTTAATACACTTGTATTTTAATTCTAAATATAACGATAAATTACACTTTACATTTATGCGATGTTTCGAACCAAAAACCACCATGCACTATTTTTTTCACTAAAAATTACGTTTTCATAATAATAATAATAATAATAATAATAATAATAATAAAGGTCTTTATTTGTACACTAGTATAATAAAATACAATTAAAAAAATAATTATTTCATACCTGCCGTGTACAAAAGGCGAGGTTCAGTTCGACAGATAACAGTATCTATCGACTGTTCAACTAACCCGAAAAGAAAAACTAAACTAAATAAAGTAAGTTACGACTCTGATCCTGCAGTAAATCCAAAATCTTCTTATTTCCCTCTTCAATATGTTTCTTAGTAGTGTCAGAAATACTATTACGAGTATCCTCTGCAGTACTACGTATACATTCTAAAAGCTGACTGTACAATAAGTTTTCTTGGCTTATCATAATCTTGAGGTTAATAATTACACTTGTGCAGATGGTATAGACCCGGACAAAAAATATCGTTACCTTGAAAGCAACTAATAGCGATATTCTTAAAACGTAGATTTCAGTGTTTCGAAATAGCTTTCAAAAATATAGAAAGCTATTTATTGGCAAATTAAAATTTTAGCTTTCTTGTGGTTTTAGTCTCATGAAAATACACAGATTTAAACTCAATTAAAACACAATATTACACGGAGACAAAAATTATACGTCTATCACACCGTACCGTACCGTAGGAAGTTATTTCAAACGATTTTAGAAGTTTCCATTTGAAGGTAAGTATGCATCCATTTATTTGTTTACAACTCTTTCTACTTCTGTTTAATTATTTATTTATTCATAATTTAACTATCAAGCTACAAGAATTGGGGTAATTAACATGTATTTATTTATACGTAATAAAATCAAACATTTAATATATTCAAATGCCTCTATTAACTTTATCGTAGCCAGTAAATGGTTTTTGTAATGGCGAAATGGTGAATGATGATGTTTTTTTGGTTCGAAACGTCGCATAAATGTAAAGTGTAATATATTGTTGTATTTAGAATTAAAATACGAGTGTATTAAGTTTAAAACCAAATATTTCGCCAATTTAAAAAACAAGTTGATGATGGTGGCTCAAAGACGAAACGTCGAATCTTAAATTTAGACATCATTTTATAGAATAGAAAAAGTGGCGATGTTAAAGTGTCGTAAGTGTTGAAATATCTTTTAAATAAACCAAGAAAATAATAAAAACTGCTTTGCAAAGTTTGATTTTTTGCCGGATAATTCCGAAACAGTTGCAAATTTTAAATTACAAAAACGGAATATCGTTAAGCATAAATATGCGGAACTTTGCTTCAATTCAGCCAACTCTGTATCTCTTCCCGTTTCTGAGATCCTAATGGTGTTCCTTAAATTTTTAACAGCCTGTATACAGGGTGTTTCGGGAGGAAAGGGACATATTTTGGGAATATGTTCATAAGGTTAAAATAAGAGAAATTAACCCATATGTTTTAATTAACCGTCTCTGAAATAATCAGTTTTTTTGTAACTACTTTTTATTTTAACAGCAACACAAACAAATACTAAACAAAATTTCACTAATTTAAAATGTTTTCAAATATACCCCCACCAACTTCAATACAAGCTGCAGCACGTTTGTTAATTGCTCGTGTTGCGCGTTGAATTGCTTACGGATTGGTTTTGATGACATTTGCAGCATTCAAAATTAGATTGTGAAGTCTTTTTACGGTTTCTACTCGTGTTTCGTATACTAGTGATTTTATCCATCCCCAAAGACAATAATCCAATGGATTTAGGTCTGGTGATCTCGGTGGCCAAGCTTGAGGCCCTCCTCTGCCAATCCAACGATCAGAAAACGATTATTTAAGAAATTACGCACTCGGCGACTAAAATGAGGCGGGGCTCCATCGTGCTGAAAGAACATTCGATGTCGAACAATCAGCGGAACATTATCCAACATGTGTGTAAATGGTCTTCCAAAAATTGTAAATAGCCATCTCCAGAAAGACGCTCAGGCAATACAAAAGGGCCAAATAACTGGTCGTTGAGCATTCCACACCACACATTAATACTGAATCGGGTGAACTGAGCTTCATCGCTAAATAAAATGTATTTATGTAGGCCTCGATTTTGTTGGATCCATTCGCAAAAATTGAACCCTTAAGCCATAATCACCTTCTTGAAGATGTTGAACCGATTGTACACGAAAAGGCTTTAAACCGTTTTTTCTAAGTGTCTTCCAAACGTCCAAATGTGATTCTAATCAAAGTTCTTTCATAATCCGCCTCGAACTAACACCTGGGTTCTCTTTAGCTATATCCAGAATATTCTCTTTATCTTCCACATTTAGACCCGCCTCTCGTTCAGAATCAATCCTTACGTTTGGAAACATTTCTGTTTCCTGAGCATTTGCAAAAACCTTTCGATTGGGAACTCTTCGATTTGGAAAACGACGTCGGTATTCATCGACAGCACGTAATGCGCTACCATTACAGAAACCATATACGAATATCATGTCAGCGTACTTCCTATGAGTAAATGTATGAGGCATTACGTACGAAACCTTTTCTTTTTTCTAGTCGGAACGCTCAAAATCAATCAAACTGACAACCGTGCTTGTCAAAACTATCAGTCAATTAAATTAGGTATTGACAAGCAATGAAATACCTAAAACTGGTGTTAGAAATGCAAAACTTTTCAATTACTTCAAAATTTGTTTTTTTTTTTAACTTTATCACTAAATATTTCAGAGACGGTTAAGAATCGGACTAAAACATATGGGTTAATTTCTCTTATTTTGACCTTCTAGAACATGTTCCCAAAATATTTCCTTTTCCTCCCGAAACACCCTGTATACAGGGTGATTCAAAAATCGATCACAAAATTTAAGAGGGTGATTCTACTTGACAAAATAAGGGTAGAGCTTTATATAATTTTTTTTTATTAAAATGTCATTCGTTTTCGAGTTACAAGCTGTCAAAGCTTAAATTTTTAGTTTTGGTTATTTGAATTGCCTGCTTACTAGAAAACCGATTTGACTAATATTTGAAAGATAGGCTAAGTCGTCTGCGCTTCATTATTTTAGTAATAAGTCACATTGATTGTGTGCTCTAGAGGGCACTTTACCCACATTGCCAATTGTTTTCTTGTCATAATTGTTTAGTGTTGACAGCTACAGTAGTTTTTGGCATGTTTTCTGAAAGACTGATAGCAGGCCATTAAAAGGTGCTCTTGATTTACCAGGTTAGATTCAACGGTTTAGACGTAAATCACCCTTAAAAATTAAGTGGTAAATTTAATGATCGTATTTTGTTACCACCAGCTGCCAGGTAAATAGCTATCAAAGTATACTAAAGCTGTCAGTTTAAAATCAAATAAATTCGCTTTTAAAACTATTAAAATTATAATCTTACAATAACAAATAATGGCCAATATTCAAATATCGAATATTGTGATCTCCATTTTTGTTATGGAAAAGCAAATGGTAATGCAGAGTTGGCAAGAAGATATTATATGGAGAGTTATCCGAAAAGAAATATCCCTTATGCTCAAACATTTTCCAGTGTGCATGAAGGCTTGCGAAATGTGGTTCCTTTAAAAGTTATAATGGTAATAGGGGAAGACCTAAAGCTACTAGAAACGTAGCAACAAAAGAAAAAGTGCTTGAAGTTATTAAAAATAATCCAGGTACTAGTACTAGAAAAATTGGGAATGAAGTGCGGCTCTGTCAGGCTAGTTCATGGAGGGTACTAAGAGAAGAACAACTCTACCCGTTTTATTCACAAAAGGTGCAGGCTCTTTATGACGATGATCGGCCGAGACGGTTGGCAATTTTCAATCAGATCTGAAGTATAAACATAATAATCGATTAATTGGCCTCATATTATTCACTGACAAAGCTGGTTTCACTCGTGATGGCATAACAAATCTACACAACATCCACACATATGCTTACGAGAACCCAAACAATGTGGTAGAAACGAAACATCAGCGTAGATTTTCACTGAATGTGTGGGCAGGAATAATAGGAAACTGCCTTATTGGTCCTCATTTCTTTGATGGCCCATTATATCTGGAAGATTTTCCATTGGAAGTAAGGGCCAACATGTGGATCCTCCAAGACGGAGCTCCGCCGACTTTATATGTGTCCGGCACTATTTGAATGCCACGTATTCTGAGCGACGGATAGGATGAAGTGGACCAATGGCATGGGCAGCGAGGTCACCATACCTTTATACTATGGATTTTTTCTTTGGGGTCATTTGGAACAATTGGTGTACGATACTCCAGTAATCAACGTCGAGGATCTTTACTTCGGGATAATCGAAAAGTGCCAAATTATTAAAGAAACACCAGGAATTTTACATCGAGTTAGGCGACATTTTTAAATGAGTTTTAGGAAATGTATTGAAGAAAATTTTTAGTTTATTTAGTACTGTTTTATTAATTTTTAGCAATTAAATGTATATTGCAATAATCCATATAATATGAATATTTACTGATTAGCCATTATTAGATATTTAAATTTTTAAATTAAATACTTTAAAAGGCGTATTTTATCTTATACTGACAGCTTTAGTATAATTTGATAGCTATTTACTTGGTAGCTGGTGGTAATGAAATGAGAAAAGTAAATTTACCACTTAATTTTTAAGGCGGATTTACGTCTAAACCATTGGGTTAAGCGATGTAAATAAAAAGCACCTTTTTAAAAGACCTAGCATCAGTCTTTCAGAAAACATGCCGAAATCTACTGTAGCTATCAACACTATAAAATTATAATAAAAAAACATTTCTAATGTAGATAAAGTGCCCTCAAGCGGCAAACAATCAATGTGAATTGTTACTAGAATTATGAAACGCAGACAATTAAGTCTAGGTTTTAAATATTAGTCAAATCGGTTTTTCTGTAAGCAAGTAATTCAAAAGACAAAAAATAAAAATTTGAAATTTGACGGCTTGTAACTCGAAATCGAAAGACATTTGAAAAAAATATATATGAACCTCTACCCTTATTTTGTCAAGTAGAATCACCCCTAAAGTTTCGAGATCGATTTTTGAATTACCCTGTATATTATATATATTATATATTTTTAAAAGGATCCGTTAAAATGAATAAAAATGGAAATATTTGATTTTGTAAATTTTGCAATGTATTAATCTGCACTGATAAGTAAAAATTCTTTTCTGTCTATTTCGAAATGTTATCTTTTATCTCTGTGTCCAACCTAATCAAGTTTAAAGCACTCTCTTGGCAAAAAGAAATCTTTAAATTAATAAAATTAAGATAGATGGATTTGGCCGTACTGGAGAAGTGCACTTTAATCATTTATTTTCATTAAATTAGTTAGATGAATTACGAACCTAGATCTTCCGAAATAAAGTGAACTCAGTGTTTTAACTAGCAGAAATGATTTTATTTAACTATTCTTATTTTTTACAAATGGGTCACGTTATCATGGATACGTTAAAATAAGGCAAAAGGAATAAAAAAATTTTTACACTAAAGTATTACCTCATATAAAAAGGAAGCCCATGTAAAATACTAAAATTCGATATTTTTAATTTTTTCACATCTGAAAACCAAGACATAAGACCGAAACCAAATTAACACTTTCAAACAAATATAAAGGTATATAGGCCAGTATAGCAACACTAAAGCGGAAGTAATACGTCATATCGTTTACATTTTTGCATTCTTTGTCTAGTCTCTACCTGATATTATTCTACATAAGGTAGACCGTTTCCTTCTTAAGCATTATCTGTGTATGTGTATTTTTGACTGAACGTGGATATCAAAAGCTATTGGCGTCAAGATAATACACTATACACTTTGGTATATATTTTTATTTTGGAATTCAATAAAAACAAATGGTTTGCGCATCCCAGAAAAATTGGAACAAATTATACTAAATTTAAAACAAAAATTTGCAAACTGAATTAAATTTTATTGACAAATCCCAAACTATGAAATATTGTTTGTATTTTTTAATTTACAGTTAAAGTAAAGTACCCAGTGGCGTAGCTATTTTATCGCTAGACAGGGCGGTGCCCCGAAGCCTAGAATTTCAAAAGGGGTCTCTCGAAGTTAAAAGGTGTCCCCAGGATTAGTAGTGAAAAGGAAATGTGTGATTGCAGGTGAAAAAGGTAAAGACCTTTTTTGGCTCTCAAAATATTTTAGGGTGGTCAAAATACGAAAATGTTAAGTAAAAAAATTGCTTTTATTAGATGCGAACCTATTTTTTTGCTTTATAATTTTTTTTTCGTGCTCCTCGACATTTGAAATTTTTATCACCCCCTGGATGTCATGCTGCCGGTGCCGATGATTAGTTTTTTGCCCCATGGTCCTTGCTGACTTAGTTACCACTAAAAATACCCCAAAACTAAGGATAACTTAAGGTATATAGGTAAGAAAACGTTTAGGTGTTGGCATTATATTTTAAATTCTTTTTCAAAAAGGGTAAATTATACCGGTTCAGTTAAATAACAAACCTAACACATAAGCAATGTGTCGGAAAGAGACGACTAACTAAATACCAGCATGTAAACATGGGTAATAAATAGCGTTTGTTTTGTTATTCTATTACTGGCCGATATACCAAAATCCATTGCTTACGCAGTATGTAGCTAATATTTTTAAAAAGGGCGTTGTCCCATGTCAATACTGTTCCATTCATTTACCTATTTTGTTATGTTTATAAGGTTATGTAGAATAAATTACAATATTTACAACTCTAAAAAATCTACATGGCAAAAAAAACTCTATAAGTAAATTTTTAAGATTAACCCTTGCATTTTTTAACAAGATAGTAAAAACATTTCTGTTCTTGTCTTTATGGGTTTTGGACAATTATTAAAGTTGGACAATGCTGTAAATAAAACACAAAACAAACCAAATTAGATGACTGGTTAAGCTTTAAAATTACGCATGGTCTTGGGTGTAGCTATAAAAGCATTAGTTTTGATGAAATGTTTACAATAATTTAGATAAGCCATTTTTGTTATTTTTTGACGGTCTTGATTATTATCAGTATATTTTGGTAAAAATACATACTAACAAAGCAAAAAATTTAGTAGGTAAATAGTTGACTTTATATGGCAAACTTTTTTAATATTGCGAAAGTGTATATAATATAGGTATATAATTTTATACAAAGTTCTGCATGATCCAAAACCTAAAAGCCACCCATCGAATATCAAATTATATCCGCCATTTACTAGCTTTGGTCCAAAATTTATTCTTTGCTTAGATTTAAACTGGTATTAGGAAAAGATATTATTGAAAATAAAAAGAAGTTTTAAATGATATAAGACTGTATATTTACAAAAAAATAACTACAACTATAGATGTTATCTGCTAGACACAATCCCATTTTAGTATGCCAGTGTCCATATATCAGCATTGTAATAATTATTATTAGCTTAGTCTTAGTGAAGCCCCTTAAGCAATGCCTTGGTGTACATTTTTTTGTTTTCGAGGACTATAGTTCTTAAACTTCTCTTGGTTGTAGTGCCTGCGCCAGCAGTAAAATGGACTTAATGATAATAACTTTTTTAAGACCTATTTAGGGGGTTCGTTTTGACGACTTTACCACGAATATGCATAGAACACTCCGTATATTACATCAACATTTAAAAGATCTATCAAAAAGCTTTTAAAAGTTTACATGTGAGATATCCTATATTTAATAGTTTTGGAAATAGAATAGTGCTCAGAAATTTAATAGTAAACTGTTAGTTTTTAATAAAACACCCTGTATATTGCTTCATCTTTAAATTTATATTTTAAAAAACTTTGATTTGTTTATCTTTAATAGTTTTGAACCTATGGCCATTCAAATCTGAAATTCATGGTAAATTTCCATTATATCTAAAGCTCTAAGCTATTAGCACTAAGTTTGGTGTCGAAGGTAAAACAGACATTTTTCACTATTTTTTAGAGTTGAATGGCCATAGTTTTAAAACTATAAAAGATAAATGTGTTAAATTTTCTTAAAGCTCTTTAAAATATCTTTTTTAATAGTGATGCCATATACAGAGTATTTTATTTAAAAATGTCGATTTACTATCAAATTCCTAACGTTTATTCTATTTCTAAAACTATTAAAAATTTAATATATCACATGTGGACTTCTTTTAAAGTTTTTTAATATATCTTTTTAATGGTGACATAAAATACAGGGTGTTCAATTTTTAAAAAAGTACATTTTTTCTAATAAATCAAAAACCGATGTTTAATTGTTTTCTGTTGGCCACAATACCACAACTTTACTATCTTATCTGACTTCAAATCTTTAATAATAAAGAAGTTAGCAATAGTGCTAACTTAAGTTTGATCACCTTGTACATAAAACTAGGTAAAAAAATAATAAAATTAAATATTATAAATACTTATTATTATAAGTTTTGGTAAATTCAAATAACTTGTTATTTAAGCTGTATGTTTTCAAAACATAATTACAAAATTGGCAAATATCTTAAAGTTGGCAAGTAATAAATTTACTATTAAAATGTACATAATCAAATCGAGCTGCAAATAATTTAAATAAAATTCAAATTGACTTGCAAAGCCTGTAAATTTTTCATTTAAAATACAACCTTGTCTAAAGCACTAAAAATAGGAAAAAAGTAATATTCTAAGTACATTTTGCCCTGCGAGAAATTCAATACCCGAAGGAATGTTACATTCTTAGCTATAAGTATTTCATTTGGCGTCTTACATTGGATTAAAGCATTTTCTCGAAGCCGATTTTTTTAATATATGGATTAAAATGATAAAAATGATTTATTTTAAAATATTTTTTTGTTATAAAAAACAATATTAAAAAAATACGTTTTTTATCTTAGAAAATTTAAATTATGTATTCGAGTTTCAAGTAATTTATTAGAAAACTTGGGTATTAGTTCCTAGGCCAATAATAAAATGAAGTTCATGATAAAAACACTTTTGATACCTTATTGGGGGTTCCTTTTGACGAGTCTACGAATATTCATACCGTCATATATGGAAGCGGCTCTTTAACCCAGCCTGTCAATGTCAAATGCTTCGTGTGTCGGACTGGGCGAACGCGCCACTTTTTGTGTCTGACAAGTTTACCACAATGCTTTACATGTAATTTTTAACCATTTTGCCAAAGATGGTAACGATAACAGTCATGAAACAATGAGGCCAACAACACATTTTTCGGGTATTGGACTAGGCGGGTTACGTGACTGTAACCCATAAAGTTTTTGGCACAATGTTTAAAAGTTGCTTGTAAAACTTATCCGACACAAAATGTGACGCGTTTGCCCAGTTTGGCACCCAAAACATTTGACACTGACAGGCTGGGTTCAAGCGCCGCGTCCATATATGGCGGTATAAATATTCCTGGTAGACTTGTCAAAAGAAATCTACCCACGACCATATTTGCGCACTAGCATTGGTTTTTGATGCCAATATGACAGTTTTGTATTACCGACACTTGGTGTACGGCCAGACTTAAAACCTGGCGGACTATAGACATGCAAGCATTTTTTACCTTCTATATTCGTTACGTTTCGTTTGTCCTGAATAATATTACACGCAAATTATACAGGGTCTCTCTAAAAGGTCTATACAAAAAGCTACTCTGGCTTTAGCCAAAATATAATGATCTATGATTGCAATTTACCTTAGTCCAAAAGTTGATCGTTTGGAGATACAGGGTGTCAAAGTTTTAATTTTATTTTGGTTATTTTTAAATATTTTCTTTAACAATAAACATTTTTAAACCAAATTTGGTATTGAAAGGTTTTTAGGGTTTGAAATCGAAAGCTTCCTATAAAATGTAAAAGAAGCCACCTAGAGTCCTTTGCTTGTTTTTAAATACCATAACTTTTTGGTGCCCCAGTATAGTATGACTTTGATAAAAATTTCTATTCTCCTAAAATTTTTGTCTAAAAATGGCATACTTGCTAAATATCGATACGAGCAACCGTTAATAAAATATTTTAAATTAAATGTTTTATGATCTAAGCATAAAAATTATTTTATTCTTACTTCAAGATTGCCGTTTATATCATAGCCAAGGCTTAATGCGACACTTAACCGGCGGGCAAGTGGGCAAAAATTAACATGCAAACTTTTTCTTGCGAAATATTCCTAGCTTACTTAACGCTTTTCCGCTTGTCAGTCTGGCCGTACCCTTATGCCTGGCCTACGATACAAGGGACAAGTGGCAAGCGGAGCGTCAAATCGACTGCACAAGAATAAATATATTAACCAGAAGGATATCTCTTTACCTTGAGCGGTGCAGGCTGTGACCTTCGAGGGCTACTTAAACCGAAATTCTAAACCGAAATTGCCAGTGCAGTAGTGAAAGGCGAAGCAAACGACTCGGTAACGGTCAATGTATTTTATATAGTTTATTGCAGATACGTTTTATTTTTCTGGACTATAATATTCTGTTTAGTGATTTTTCGGTGAATTGTGTAATTAATTACCTATCAACCCAAACTTTATTTCAAATAAATTTCTGAAAGTATTGTAATACAAAAAATTAATTCAAAAGTTTGAAAATATCTGCAAAAATACTAGTTTTTTTACATCCTTGTGAAAATTTTCCAATTAATTATTTAATTAAATTATTTGGTAGAGTTAGATTATTCTATACACTCAAATTGTATAAACAATAATTTCAAAAATATTAAAAATAGAAAAATTGTCATATGGAAAAATAAATAGACACTTGTGTAAATTATACAATACATATTTTAAAAACTGAAGCGTATCCAGAGTAAATATTATGATAGAAATGTCAATTGCCCAACGATTTTATTATTTGTCTGATCAATACCCCAGATTGATGAGAAGATTGGTGCGATCTGGTAGCTAGGACTTACCGAATTATTTTTTAGCTTTTAGTACAATAAAACCGTTTAACATAAAAAGTTTTTTTTACATAATTTATTTTCAAGATTTTAGTTTTGTTGTTAGTTGATACTTCTCATTCTATTAAGTTCACCTTACTATAACTAACCAGAACTAACCAACGATTCTATATTGAAGTAGTTGTGGAAAATATGTAATTCGCCATTTTGCAGCAGCGTCCATCTTGAATTTTATTTTTCTTATAGTGAGCTCTATTCTACCAACCAAGCCCTTTCATTTGATACCCATATTGAGGTAGTTGTGAGAAAAAATATGTAATCCGCCATTTTGTGGCGGCGGCCATTTTGGATTTTAATTTTTTATAGTGGGTTCTATTCTACCTATCAAGCCCTTTCATTTGATACCCATATTGAGGTATTTGTAAAAAAAATGTAATCCGCCATTTTGTAGCGGCGGCCATCTTGATTTTTTTTTATAGTGAGCTCTATTCTACCAACCAAACCCTTTCATTTGATACCCATATTGAGGTAGTTGTGAGAAAAATATGTAATCCGCCGTTTTGTGGCGGCGGCCATTTTGGATTTTAATTTTTTTATAGTGGGTTCTATTCTACCAATCAAGCCCTTCCATTTGATACCCATATTGAGGTATTTGTGAAAAAAATATATATAATCCGCCATTTTGTGGCGGCGGCCATCTTGGATTTTATTTTTTTCATAGTGGGTTCTATTCTAGCAATAAAGCTCTTTAATTTGATACCCATATTGAGGTTGTAGTAAAGTAATATGTAATCCGCCATTTTGTATCGGCGGCCATGTTGGATTTACAATCATAAAGAATATGTTATATTGTATTGTCATCAAGACTAAGGAAGTGTACCAAATTTCAGATCGATCGGTCGTCAGGAAGGGGGTCAAATTTCAATTACTAGATTTGACCCAAAAATAATTCCAAATAAATAACAAACAGGTCAAGTAAAACCGTTTAAAAATAGTTTTTTACATCCTTGTGAACAATTTCCAATTAGTTATTTAATTAAATGGTTTGTTACAGTTAGACTATTCCATACCCTCAAATGGATAAATAGAAACTTCAAAAATATGAAAAATAAAAAATTGTCATATGCGAAAATAAATAGACACATTTCATAATAATTATTAATATTTCTCAATACGACATATTATTAAAGCATCTGTTTTATTTGATTGCATAGATGTTATAAAATGCATTATAATAATATTAAAATATATTTTTAAGAGATAGGCGCCTAAACATGTTAATTTCTTAGGTACGCTTATGAAACGCCTGCAAAATATGCAGTTCGAGGTCATGAGACGCGCTAGGAGACATCAAAGAAGCCGCCTTCGAGATATCCTTCTGGTTAATATATTTATTCTTGTGTCGACTGTTTCTAATAATATGTGTAAACTGATTCCAAAACTTCGCTTACCACAAAATATCGTAGCCAGAACCGAGGACCACTGCAGAGATTTGCCACTCTACCACTAGCTATTTGCCGCTTGTCCCGTAGCCGCGGCCTCGAACATATTTAAATTAGACTTGGTTTAGATAAATGGTGTGAGAAGCAAAAGGTTTTTAAATGATTTTTCTTTTGTAAAAAAAATCTTACTTCTCTTTTTAGAAATTGATATATATTTTTGGTTAGTAAATTAATTAAGTAGCTTTATTTTGACGAGACGCCCAGCTTTTTTCCCTACAACAATTTTTGTTGCTGGTAGCTTACAGGGGTAGCAAGGTTAAAACATGTTGTTTTGACGAGTATAAAAATTTATTACTAACAGCGTAATTCGCTGTTAATTCTAAAGATAATATTCAAAATAAATCGAAAAAATATTTGTCCTACAAAATTAAAGGTTTCATTCAAAGAGCCCTTCATCACCAACATGTATGATTAACGATGTCATAAAAAGTAACTACCAACCACCTTATTTTTTTTCTGTTGGTAATTTAATATTTATATAAATTAACACCCACATTGTCCTACAAAATGCGTGTTACGTAATCCTGGTCTTACGGTCAAAAGATGAAGTATTTATACTTGATAAAAAAAATAATTACTAACAAGCTGAATCTTCGTGACTAGCTTCATTTGGACGAGACGCCCAATTTTTTTCTTACAACAATTTTCGTTGGTAGTAGCACGGTGTAGCAAGGATAAAACATGTGGATTTGACGAATATAAGAAATTTATTACAAACCGTATGATTTTTTTCCATTGGTTAGTTAATATTTATTACATTTAACACCTACATTGTCCTAAAAATTGCATTGCACGTTATCCGAGTCCTCCAATTTCATAATTATATGTAATTAAAAGGCAACTCTTACACCTTTTTTACCTGAATCAAAAGAGTACATAACAAAAAAGTAACAAAAATATTTAAAAATATTTCACAAATCTTAACGTTGATTATATCGATTATATAACCAGGTAATTAACGTGAAAAATATGAATAAAAAATTGTAGTTATAAAATAAAAATTTTTGGGGATTAAAAAAGATTGTTGTATGTATATTAGAAAATAAAGTTCTTTAAATTTTGGGACATATGTTTTTACTTTATGCTGTGTTTCAAATAGAAAAACGAACATTACATACATACCAATTTTTTGTAGGACATTACTTTATTTAGACAAAAAACACGATAGCCTAACACGTAATATCTTTGTCCTACAGTTACCAATATTTTTTTTTTTTTTGTGGTATTGACAACTTTTGAGCGTAGGACCAGGATTACGTACCACGCAATTTGTAGGACAATGTGGGACTTAAATTATATAGTTATTAATTAATCAACTGAAAAAAATCAGCTTGTTAATAGTAACTTTTCATGACAACGTTAATCGTACATGTTGGTGTTGGAGAAGTCTTTGAATGAAATCTTTCATTTTGTAGGACCAAATTTTTTTCGGTTTATTTAGATTATCATCTTTGGAACTAACAGCAAATTACGCTGTTAGTAATAAATTTCTTTAACTCGTCAAATGAGCATGTTTCAACCTTGCTACCCCTGTAAACTATCACCAACAAAAATTGTTGTAAGGAAAAAGTTGGTTGGGCGTCTTGTCAAAATAAAGCTACTCACGAAAAATTAGCTTGTTAGTAATGACTTGAAAAGATGGTCCAGGGATCCCTAACTATTAATTATATTAGAAATTAAAAAATTATATCTTACCTTTTTAACTAGGACTCGCTGTACTGGTTAAACACTACAAGTTGAAACTTACCTGAAAAAAAAATTGTGCTTTAAATTTAATATAGGCATTTATAAAATAAAAACATTTTAAATTACTAAAATAAAATTAATATGTTTATGCTAGAAAATCACAAGTCGCACCCACCAGTAAAAGTTCTAAACGCTCAGTTTCAAATGTTTTATTTTTATCTTAAGATTTTGCCCACGATTGTAAATTTTTTCCTTTATAATAGTGTAAATTGTTAACATTTACCTTATTACCGCCCTGTAAAATTAATTTTACGTTTGTAGTTCTTTTGTGCTGAATAAAGTTGTTAAAAAGTTAATGTTTTTAAACTCTCTAACTTTTAAGAGCTAAAACCTATCGTAATAAATGTAGTAATCAGAGCCGTATTATCCATTAGGCTGACTAGGCTACAGCCTAGGGCGCCATGAAAAAATTTGGGCCAGACAGGGAGTAATAGGCGCTAGACAGGGAATTTTTAAAAAGTTTAGATCGAGTGGGGATTTTTGGTGACTAATTTCTCTGTGAATAAGGTGCTTTGGAAATGAAATAGGCGCGAAAAGGGGGAATGACCTTTTTTTTGTTATTTGGTTATCAAATTTTATTTTATTTCGGGTGGTAAAGTAAGGCCTCTGGCACTCAAAATAGACGCTACAGAGGAGAGGACCTATTTTGTTTTTCAATAAATTTTTGGTGGAAAATAGGCGCTCAAAGAATTCTAGCCTAGGGCGCCTCAAACAGTTAATACGGCCCTGGTAGTAATGCAGGGTGTTTTACAACTTATCCGACAAACTTTAAGGGCTAATTCTACTATAAAAATATGAAAAAAACTTAATATGAAATATGTCCTAAACGTTTGGTTTTTAAACTACAGTGTGTTAAAATTTAAGAAAAAGAATGTGATTTTTGTTATTCTAACTTTTATACTAATTTAAATATTTTAAAAAATGTATGGGACGCCTCTCATGCACCAAAAGCCACTTTTTAGCATGCGAGAAAAAAATACCATTGTGGTTCATGAGGGGTTAAGGATAAATATTTTTTACGAAAAAATGGTACACCACTGCATTTTTGTTAAAATAAAAATATTTTTTAAATTTCCATTTAGTTTGACACAAATTTGATCTCTTGACTTTTTTCATTTTAAGCACGGTATTTTCATAAATGTGCAATTAGCAAGTACATATAACGTTGTTTCACGAATGATGCCAGCCAACTAGATTTTTACTGCCGTAAGAAAAACACATAACCTCTCCTTACAGCTGTACCACTTCATCAGGCATTGGCTTATTTAGAACACGAACAATGTTTTCCTACGGAATACTCACAATTGCATATATTAACGGTTATAACGTTGTTTCAGCATAGCATTGAAGTATAGCAATAAAACATTTTTATATACTAAACCGAAACATAGCTAATAGTTACCATTTAAGCCAGTGGCGTAAATAATTTCATTTCCTGGGAGGGAGGTGTGGGGGGATAGTTAAATCAATAAGGTATGTTTGAATCTCGTTTTGTATGTCAAAATCGAAAATTGTTCTGAAAAAATTTTAAAAACCGAAAAAAAAGTTTGTTGCCTTCAAAAATACATATTTACCAAGTTTTTTGTACTAAGACATATTTTATTTATGTAGTGTAAATTCTTGAAAAAGAAACTAATCAAAAGTCTTCCAACTTACAAACCCTACTACCCAACCTCATTTCTAATAACCATTAAAACATCTTTTAACCTTTCTGGGGGATGAGGGGAGTATTTATCCCTTTTACCTTCCTACGTTATCTATGCCAGTAATTAAGCTTAAAATATTCGAAGGTAAAGCTTTAGTCTTTTAAAAAAAATAATTTTGAAACAAACAGTAAGTAAGAAGTCAATAATATTCAGAGAATACTTATACATGTTAAAAACAAATATTCTTCTTTTTCTAATTCTGCTTTGAAAAACCCCTGCTCATGGTTTATCAACAAAATATGAAAATATTTTTATTATTTTTAATATTTATTAAACTAAATTAAAATGTTCTATGAGCTGTCTTGCAGCAACTTCTTATATTATTAATTATTAGTTTTGTTAAAATGTAAGTTTAATCAGGATCACAGACAAAAATAAATTCCTTGGAAAGATTGGGTTTTAAAATTTTGGAAGCATATTGAGAAACTCAATTTTCGAAAATCCAAAGGTTTTATATTTAATAAAATTGCAGTAATACGAGTCTGCGATACTACGCTTTAAATTACACCTGATCGTTAAATAAAACTTTACAAATAAAGTAACACAGGTTTACTTTTACTACACTCAAAGTATGGATAAAAAGGAAAAGAGATAAGTAGCAAAATTTGTTTTATTTAAACAAGAAAATATACATATACATAAGACAACAGACTGCCTTGACAAAAACCGTTCTATATTTTTAGTATATGAAAAGTGCTTTTGATTTTTTAAATTAATCTGCACCACTTTTCTCTATCATTGTGAATCCAGGCTCGGTGCGGTTATGTGTGGTCAGACCTTAACTCTTAATTAGGCGCGCCAAGAATTTTCACATAATTGTTTGCGAGGTGTTAGGAGTTTTAAAGCTACTCTTTTGCAAATATGTGCAATAAGTTACGAGTTTAATACTAAATATTTTTTTATAAAAATTGTTTAACCTGTCAATTAATAATTTTAGATTATAAGTTTATAAAAGCAATATATTTCCTAAAAATATAAACAAATCAAAATTTATTGGTAGCAACGTCGATCAACTTTTTTGTATTTTTTACTGGTTTTTGGTCCCTGGTAGAATAAATGAAATATGTATGTGTAAACATTTTAAATAACTACTTTAATTTTATAGAAGAAAGTAAAAAAAGTAGAAAACTGCGTCAGGTAATACTTAAATTAATAAATTAAAAAGCAGTAATAAAGAAGCCACATGCGTCATACAAACAAAAAGGCAATCAACTATTTCTTTCTAAACGTGTCGTTTAAATTGTGTGCGACCAAAAAAATTAGAAGTGAGACAGAACTGATGAACGCGTGGCTTTTTTACTAGTGATGTTTACTTTACTAGTCGCGCAGTTTATTTTAAGCACCGTTTACAAACCAATATATTTATTGTTACAACCAAATACTATTTTTAACTAAGAGCGCTACAGCAAATCAACCAGATCCTTCTGCTAAAATACAGGGATTTGTAGTAAAAGAAATCGGTTTTTAAAGCAAATCGTAATGTCGTTTTTTAAGATTGGTGTACAAAATACACCGGCGCGACTAATCAAGGGTTAAGAATGATTTATATGGAACTATACTTTTAATTAGTCATTGTTCTTATAGGCTGAAAAGGAATAAAAAAAATTAATAAAATTTGCATAAACTGTGTTATAAAAAATCATCATAGCAGATTATATTTTTAAACTTAAAAGTTTTAATTTTTATTACATTAGACAGCAAACTGACAAATTTTAAATTTAGTGATACATTAACCAAAAAAGTAACGAAATTCCTGGTAACTTAATTTTTTGGTTGAGTCAATGTCGCCTTTAATGTAACATTATGTCAATTTATAACAGAATAAATTCTAGTATGCGTTTAAATAAAACATCATTTAAGCTGTAAAAAAGGTTTTAGGCCATAAAAAGTATTTTTTTGTTGTTTTGTAAAGGCCTTTAATAACGGTCGTGGACAAAAAATTTATGCCATTTAAATTAAATCTTATGAAGTAATAATGACTGACTAAAAAAGTTCTTTTAAAACAGTTTTTCCATTACTCCTTAATAATATCTTTAGCTTGATTTTAAAAACAAAATTAAAAATAAAGCTGGGAGTTAAAAATAACATTTACCTTATACTCATTTTTTTAATTGTTTAATATTTTTTGAGTTTTATTTAATTAAAAGATCCGCTTGTGCTTTTAAACAAATATATACAAAGAAAACAAGCGAAAAATACACTGAAGTTTTTTTATTAAAAAGTAAAAGTTTTTATTTAAACTTTCAAAAAGTTTTGAAAAGATTTTCTTTTTATGGTTTCAAATTTCAGGTCTTTATTTTATGGCGAATATATAAACCGAACTCCATAAGAAATTTTCCATACTTCAGCTGCACAGTATTTTGCTGACGTTCTTAATTTGGTAATATAAAACAGGCGACAAATTCTACAGAATTTACTTAAAAGCAGTAGTTCTGTGCAATATTAAAATGGAAATACTTTTATAATTTAGGCCAAGATTACCAAGCAGTGCCGTATCAAGTCTTTTTTCTAATAAAGCAAAAATAAGGTGTTTAAATTTTGACGTTAAAGATTTACATTTTTTTTCCTTAAATTTGCGCCCCTTCCAATGTGGTTCTAAATCGGTCCCTTCACGGATTTACGCTTAATCCGGCACTGGTTTTATATTAAAAAAATACAACAAAGTAAAGTTTATTTGTAATCGATAAGTAAAAACCAGCTTTAACTAAACATCTGTGTCTTTGATATAAACTTAATCAACTTATAATATTTTGGTCTTGGTTAAACACACGTTTGGTGATGTTCATATAATTTATAGTTTTTTACCTGGTACGGTGGGTACCAAAGAGACAACAATAACAGTCCTTATCATGTCAAAACACCTTTTCAGACGAGGTTAAGCAATGCCAGTTCTTTTAATAATTGGTTCTTGGCAGTTATGGAGGTCGGTATAGGTGGTTTAAAAGGGCAAATCCTTATTTTTTTATACAGGATACACTCGTTTTACCTAAGGCAGCGTTTTTGTTTAAATAAATCAACTTCAGGGTGCATAAACACTGTTTATGACGAAAAAATTTTAATGTTCTGGATAATTATTTTTTGTGCTGTCGATAAATTAAAATTTAGCTTTTTTTTGTATTTTTGTAATACACAACGGTTTTTCCAAAAACCATAGTTAAATAAACGAAAAGCAATTACGTACTGACAGGCAAAAAATCAGGATTTTTTTTTCTGTCAATCTCCTTTGCATATCCGATACCTAACCTAAAAATACAGTTTGACATATGTCATGTGAATAGCGGTATGGCGAAAAATTGATAAGAAAAAATAAGTTAAAATCACAAAAATTAGGGTTAGGTTACTTTATTATTAGTAAAAATATTTAGGGGTAAAAACTACTTTTATTTTATCCTCTTTTAAATTCGAATTCATAGCATGTATTTAAAAGAAAGTAAATTCAACATTATTTTTTAAGTTTATATGTACCATCTTATTTACCATCTAGCTTTATTTAACTTATGGTTATTTTTGATGTCAAAATAAAACATATTTTCTTGGTTTTTCGACAACTAGAGCAGACATTTAAAAAAATAGGTTTTCGCCAGTACTCCGGTGTTGCAAGAGTTTATTTTTTTAAATCCGTTTAATATTTTACTAAACTAAAAACGTTAAAATATTAAGAAATGGTAAAATTTATTACAATACAAGTTTTCACATATTGTGCAAGAAATCGAAGAATAAACTTTTTTTTAAATACATGCTTTAAACTTTGTATTTGGGGGTAGAATTTAATTGTCAGCACTTTTTATCCGTTTTAATATTTTAAACCATAACCGCACTTTCCGTGATTCTAACTTGTTTTTTTTCAGATTTTCCGCCATACTGCTGTTCACATGACATATATCAAAATTAATTTTTAGGTTATCGAAATTCTAGAATTTTCCTTAAATAAAAAAATCCCATATATTGCGACTTTTTGCCGGTCACTGTAAAATTAAATTTAAAAAAACATAGGTTAGTAGGCTGTGATGGTTGTTTCAGTAATTCAGTAATGTTTAGTTATGTAAAAAAATGTTTGAAATAATCACATGGACTTTTCATTGTAAATATTTTTGTCATGCATTTTATTATTATATTATTTTTTCATTTTTTGATGGGGTGGATACTATGATGAAAGTAGCTCTGATAGTAGACCTCCTGAAGCATATATTGCCCTTAAAAACAAAAGTACAATTTAATTGAATTATAAATATGCCCTTTCCCATATTTGTACTGAATTTTATACCACCTTGTATAGAAGGCTACCTGGGAAATGTACCGATTAGACTGCTTAAATTAAAAATTATACTTTTAGATTTGGCTTAAGGTGTATATAATCGGGTAAAAACAATAACTGTCAATTTTTAATCAATTTATTTTTGTGTCTTGACATTTGAGGAAACACAAACATACATTTTTTAAACATTATTTTTATTTTAGACCATTGTGCTTATAAAATAGAATTCATCAACCACTTACTCTAAAAATTCAAAAATTGTTTATTGAAGCAAATTGATTCATTTTTTGACATTAAGCTCAAAATAAGCTTTTCTTTATCTGGACAGAAGCATGTCTTTTTGACAGAATCAAATTTAATAACCTTACTGGCGAGACAAATTGACGTCCATCCCACGAAAACAAAGTTTGTCTGCTTTAGAAAATTTTGTTACGTTTTATGATTTATTTGAAAACATATTTTTTTTAAGAAACTCAATAAAAACAATATTTGGTAGGAATATTACTTTTTAATAAAACACCGCATTAACATTTTTTTAAACTTGTGGAAAGAATTGAAATATGTACACATATTATAGTTTAATATTATAATACTTGTTGATTGTTTTGTTTACAACCACTAACCTTAAGCTATCCTTATTGACTTTCATTAACAAATATATGGAATTTTCATTTTGTTGCGTTTGCTTTATACTCGAAGACAGGTTCGGTGCACATCGGCGCTATTCGATATAGGTACGATTTCATTCATTCATTCATTTTATTTGATCTGACACCAAAAACCGACAAGCTGTGGATCGCAGTCACCCATTCACCAGACAATTAAATTGAGTGCAAACAAGTACGGTTTACTGTCCCCACCGTATTAGCGCGGTTCGTGGCCTGGCGGCGACGTTATTCGGCACGAAGCGCAGTTGCAGTCTGGACGGGAATTTTGAATAAAACTGGCAATTCCTGGTACTAAACAAGGCGCAGATCGCGGCGTGGAGCAGCACGGCCAATTGTTGCAAGTCTGACGCCCCTTTAAAAATTGTGTAAAAATTCCAAGCCGATCTCTTTGAGATAAACGCGTTTGAAATTTTGGGTATCATTTTAACTAAGTTAAAATGTTTACAAATACGTGCATATTTTCAAAACTATTTGCCAGATCAATGTAAAAATTTTAGACAATATTATTAAATATATACAGGGTGTCCCATTTTGTTGTCCTTATGGGAAACTTGAAACCATAAGAGATATTAAAATCCGATACCTCATCCTCGAGCTTTTTTGAAGAAAACATTTATGGTAAAACAGATCATCGCTATCGCGAAGCGTTTCAGAGATACAGGATGATTCTCGATTTTTTCACTATTTGAAAGGTCCTGTAGCTTTGTTGTTATTACAGATACGAGAAAACTAGATGCACATTATACAGACACTTTTTCCGTAGAATCCAGTGGCGTAGCCAAGAAATTTTTGAGCTGTCATTTTGACATATGACCCAAACATGTTTTTTTATTAGGGACACTCTATAAATGATTAGGTAATTAATTGCTTGTTTTTTCTGATTAAAATAATATATCTAGTAGGTGGTTTAATAAATTTTTATGTCAAATATTGGAAAATTATGATTTTAAAGATGATTGCAGCTTCTATCTGTTTTTTAAATTGTTTTATATTTTTGTTTTAAAATGAATCTGTCATCTCTTAGCTCAGGAGACATTTCCGTAAAAAAAATAAAATAATAATAAAAAAATTGTAATTCATTAATTTTTTGTTTTTTTTCTACGAAAATGTCTCCTGAGTTGAGGGATGGCAGTATTGTTTTTAAAGAAAAATATAAAACAATTTGAAAAACAGATAGAAGCCGCAATGAGCCTTTAAAATCACAATTTTTCCAATATTTGACGTAAAAATTTATTAAACCACCTACTATGATATATTATTTTAATCAGAAAAAACAAGCAATTTAATTACCTAATCATTTATAGGGTGTCCCTAATAAAAAAACATGTTTGGGTCATATGTCAAAAATGACAACTCAAAAAATTGGCCACTGGATTCTACGGAAAAAAGTGTCTTTATAATGTGCAATTAGTTTTCTCGTATCTGTAATAACAACAAAGCTACAGGGCCTTTTCAAAAAGTGAAAAATCGAGAATCACCCTGTATCTCTGAAACACTTCGCGATAGCGATGATCTGTTTTTACCATAAATGTTTTCTTCAAAAGAGCTCGAGGATGGGGTATCAGATTTTTAATATCTCTTATGGTTTTCAAGTTTCCCAAAAGGGACAACCAAAATGGGACACCCTGTACATATACATTTAAAATATGCAAAAAAAAACTTTTTTTTAAATACAACCGAAGGTAACCCCTTTTTAACTGGACTTAATATGAAACAGTTCTAAACCGGTTAACAAATGGGTAAATGTTGCTTCCCATTCGGACTTTGTACTATAAGCAACAAAAAAACGTAGTTTTCTACTAATATTAACCTAGGTTATTTTGCTTTATTTACCTTAACTCAGTAATTTTTCTTGTTAAAAAAATAAAAATGTTATTTCAAATTTTTAATCATGGTTGATTTTTCTGTTCTGTTTTAATTTAGGTTTGTTTTTGCTTAAATTTGAAAGCATTAACCACTTTACAAAAAATATCTATGTGACTATTTATTGCCTTTTTTAAGATGTAAAGTATAAAAAAATCTATAGGGTGTAATTGACATATATGAACATGAACATATGTCCTAAACGTCTTAACTTTTGAGATACAGGGTGTTAAAATAAAAAAAATCCAAAAAAATTTCGAAAACACCTGTTTTAGTTAAAACTATTATTCTGGATATAAACCTTATTTAAATAAGTATTTATTATTTTTTTACGTATTTGCTAATTAAAAATTATAAAAGCTAATTTTTAAAAGTAAAAATCCCGCAAGGCTTCTTTTATGGTCTAAAAATATGCAATTAGGTGAATCTTATTTATTTTCCCTTAAACTAACAAGATACAAAAAAAAATAAGAAACATAAAAGCTGTATTTTTATTTGCCTAATCTAAAGAAAGCAACATTTTTACAGTCAGTGGCGCACCGTTTTTTGTTGAAAATATTATTTTTGTTGCCTCTTGAGATGCCACTGGGCTTACCAAATGTAATTAAGTTAGTAATAAATTACCTGAAATAAAAAAAAAAATATAGATATTCCTAAGTTTCGGCGTAGGTTAAACTAAAATTTAATATGTTAAAGTCGGACCCAAAATCGTGTTGACCGGAGTTATCTTTCATACTCTTAAATTATACCTGCATCCCTTGAAAATACATATAAGAGTAACCGCAACCCTTTACTTCTGGTCAAAATTAGATGCGTTTTTTAGTACCTGCTCTAAACTTGGTCGAAATAACATTCGCCCGTTTATTCGCCGCTAACCTTGTTGCTCCACTATGTTTTTAGCCTTAGCCAACCATCACATAATGTTATCCGAAAATTGTGCGGCCAGCCTGAGAATCATTTAGTTGCTTAATTTTTTGGACAAGCTATTTTAGGTAAAATTAAAAATCGCCCTAAATCATGACTGATAGCTTAAAGACTTAAAAATGTTAAAAATATTTTTCCTACGACCACATATGACATAAAACGCACTCCTTGATCCTTGAGAAAACGAATAATATCTCACGTGTGTTGAAATCTACTTTTCAACACTAGTGTTGAAAAGTACATGACAGAGACATGCTTAAATTCCGCTAAAATCATATTTACAGTATATTTTTAACAAACTGAAGGTTTTGACTTACCAGTGCTAACACACAGTATCTTTTTTCAAATTATATTCATTTTAATTATATGTTTAAGGATTTATTAGTTTATTTATAGACATTATTTGGTAGCAAATGCTTTTAATAATAATAGGCAACCCATTAAACAATTGAAGTGTCTAAAGCTTCAAATGCCAGTGGTGATCTCGATTTGTAAAATCTTAACCCAACCACAAAATGTCAGGCGATTTTTTTCTAAATAAATTATACCTTGTTAGAAAAAGGCTAATATCTGGTAAAATAAAAATGAAACTGTCATTAAATTAGAGTTGAAATTTAATTTAATCCATTTGGTACTGTGAGTTTTGTTTAGTAATAAGGTGTTTTTACGCAATTTGAAATTACAGTGCATACACTTTTGTAAGAAAAGGTTATTTCTTTATTTGGATTTTATCGCACTGAGATTGATTTACGTCTAAGCTTTTCTCAGATTATCTTGTCTGTGTTGAAATTAATAACATAAAAAAACTAACTTGGAATTTTTGGTATATAAATATTTTTTAGTCGTAGGAAAAATATTGTAAATGACTTGTTCCAAAAGTGATTTTCACACTTTCGACACTTGTTATGTAATATACTATACAAATCTAGACGGTGCACGACTTATTTATAAAAGTAAAGTAAATTTTCCATAGACTATAATTTTTTGTAAATACCTTATTTTTTAGGTGATTTTTAGTATTATGTGTAGAAAATAAAACTGAAAAATAATGATAATAAAACAGGATTTTTAATATTTAAAGCCAAATAAAACACTATTTCATTGCAAGCGAAACCGGAGGAAAACTAAAAGAGGTTTACGTAAAATAATGACACGACACTTTAAACTTTTATTTTATGTATGCTCTTTGAAATTTAACGGTTTCTTTGGGAACATTACTTTTTACTATTTTCTTGTTTATATCTTAAAAACTAAAAGCTTTTTTATGCTTTGCAATGTAAACATAAAATGAAATAAAAACAGCTTTTTTTAATTTAATATATTAAACAACGTAAACAACATACTTTTAATTTTTGACTTAATACTTTAAAATATTTTACTATACAGTGATCGCAAAAGAGTTGGACACATATTTCTTTTTTTTTTTTTTTGAAATTATTAAAAACTTTTTTGGCAACACCTCTAATTCAATAATGACATCCGGTTTATCTGCGTCGGTTAAGGAGATAATTAATAAAAATTAAATTATATAGTTAGGTTGATTGGCTTAATATTTAAAAGAGTTATTTAACAAATTATTATGCAAAATTTGAAATAACACATTTAATAAAAATTAACTCCTGGTTACTTGATAAGCAAAGCAGTGAGTGCTAAAAAAGTTTTATAATTATTTAAAAAAACTATATTTGTCTAATTCCTTTGCGGTCGTCTTTAAACATTCCAACCATACCTGAACCAAAAATTTACCTATTTTATTGGTTTAGAAAATCAGATTTCCTAGCTACTAGAATAAAAATGTATTTTATTGGTTTGAAAAGTCAGTAACCGGAGAAGATGATCAACTTTATTTTTCAACTATTCATAGCCCCATCTATTTAGCGGCCCAAAATGTAAAATTTGAGGTTTAAAAACAACTTTGAATTGGTCACAAAATGGTCATTAATGGTCACTAAGAGTAACGGAACTACTTATCCATATACCACTTTTAGAGCGTGTTAAAAATATCAAGGTCATCGAAAAAATTTTAGCGCCTCAAATTATATTAAATGGCTCAAACAAAAATAATGTAATTGGTCAGAAAATGGTATAACATTGGTCAGTATGAATAATTAATTTGTCAGCAAAATTAAAGGAGTTCTGTATTAAATAAACAAATTCAAGGACAAGAGAATTTTGTGAGAGGTCAAAAATTAAAAATTTAAGATTCAAAAAAAAATATCTAAAAGCTAGAAACAATAATTAAATATTTGATCATAGAAAATCGAGGGGTAAGTAGGGTTGCTAGAAAAATATAACAAAAAAATTAAAAACATGGATTTTGCTGTGACATGTAGTTCAATTATAAACTTGAGGCTAACTTAATTCTTTGGTTACAAAGATCATGGCCCACTATGCGAAATTCAAATTTAAAATAAAAAAAATGAATTTAGGGTAAAAAACTACAAAATTACGACTGGGTTATTTTTTTAAAGCTTTTAGGTCTTAACCTCTATAATTTATTAAACTAGAAATATACAGGGTATTTCCTAAAAGAAATCATAGGTTTTGTTTATATCTCGAACAATATCAGTTTTTACTTTTGTTGTATATTACAAGAAAACTTAGATACGACGGGGGTCTAAAATTAAAAAAAACTGCCCTGTATGTCAAAAGCTAGTAGGGCCATGAAATAGTATATTACATTACAAGTGTGGAAAATGACAAATTTTAACGAGTGGGAATATTGTAGCACGAGGCGTTAGCCGAGTGCGACAAACCCACGAGTGTAAGAAAGTTATTTTCACACGAGTACTGTACACTATTTTTCCTACGACCACAAATTATTCACAAAAAAATAAAGTTTGTCTTTACAGAAAAATAAAAACAATTGAGAACGTTGCAATACTAGGGTGATTTTTACTTTGTAACACTAGTGTGATATGTACTTTTCCTCACTGCTATGTTATGCTGTTTTGACAATATTTTTACATCGAAAATCACCTACCTAGAATCATTATATAACTTTTATTATTTTGGAATTTGAAATTGGAATAATGAAAATTGTATGGTTTGGTTAGGTAATAACGGTAATAGTTTAATACGGTTTTCTCCTATTTTAAAGATTTTTTAAAAATTATTGATTCTTACATATTTTAGACACTGTTCTAAATAAAACGTAAGTGGCGCATATCCAAAATATTCCGTTTTTTAAGAAATATCAGTAAACAAACTTACTGGACCGGGGAGTAAAAGGGGTGCTGGGTGTGGTAAAATTGGTAAAACGAGTTAATGAAACTGAATATCACATGTAAAATTAAGTAAAAATTACATTTTTTCCTCATATTTTTGAGAAAAATATAAAAAATATGAAAATTGTAATTGTATAACCTGTAAATGTAAAGTCCAAAAGTAAGAAAAAACAACTACTAAATGTCAGTTATACCATGCAAAATATGGAAAGCATTTGGCAACGTCGGAAGGGTCTGATTCTATTTATGAATGGATAAAAGAAAGTGGATTTATAAAGTGTGTATTAGCCTCTGGTTTAATTAAGGGATTAAAAATATATTTAACTAGTTGTTTAAGTACACGAAGACAGAGAGAAAGGAATTTGATCTATAGGAGTTTTTCTCTGGCGCTTTAGGTCGAAGGGTCAAGCGGCAAGGCTGCCTCTATAAAGTGCATGATCAAAGGTAGAAGGAAGATTTTTAATTTGATCTACTTACCTGACAACACTATGCCACTGAGCGATCAGTCAGTGAAAGTTGTTTTTTGTGGTTATGTCTATTTTTGTTTATGTTTTTATTTTTTCGGAAATTTATTATTACTGTTTTTATTATTAGAAGAAAGCTTATACTGTGTAGTTACTTAACGTTAATAAGATGATTTTCGCTAATTTGGGTTCTACTGTTTAAGGTAAGTAATTTTGTTTTTACTGTCACTACAATAAATATGTCACTTGCAAAACCATAGTGGTTTTTAAATTGACATCATAATATATATCACACGAGTGTCGTAAAGTACTTTGCAACACTAGTGCTGTAAAGTACTTTGCCACACTAGTGTGATATAACGCATTTTCTATGCATGAAACTAGTGTGCTATTTGCTGTTTTCACAAATGGTCGTAGGAAAAGTATTTTAATACCACCTTTCGTTTCATCAAAAACTAGCAACAGTTCGCGAAAACCGCAAGTATGTACCTCTAATAATAACCACGATACCCTGCAATGGCAACGAAATCCGGACACTCTGTACTTTTTACTAAAAGTATAGTGTATCATACCTAAACAACTAATCCATTTTTGAAATTTAAAAATTTTAGGTACCTATTAAATTTGAACCCTAAAATATGGTTAGCTATAAAAATTGATAGCATACTTTTTTCTTTCATAAAATTCCACCTTTTGTAAATGTGAAGCGTATTAAATATTTCTTAATACATATTAAATAAACCTATAGACCCTTTTTGGAGAGACCCTCTATTATGTGCGAACTTTTACACATAACTTTAACAGCATTAAATCTATCAGCATAAATACTTAGTAAAATTTGCAGGCTCGAGGCAAGTTTTATGATCTGGTTACGCCAAAATTATGGTAATTTTAATTGGATTAAGATATCGCGTTTACTTAAGAGTTTTAAAGTTAATAGAAATGTGTGATATAAAGATAATTAACAGAATTATCTTTTGAAAGTTTACGCATGGCAAACTACACGATAAAGCCAGAAGACAAAGTAAGTAGAAGTTTAGTTTTGGTTAGTTCTGGTCAGTAAGTTTAGTTACTTATAAACTACTTTTTGTTTAACCTAAATACTAATGTACCATGGGTGTTTGGGGTAAGTTAAAAAGTAGTTTGTTTACACGTAACTTAAAGAAAACGCCATCAATAATTTTTTCGTCGGCAAATCTACCCTAGTAAAAAAAAAAGAGAAGTTCTCTTCACACTTCTCTTAAGTGTCAAAGAAAGCGAGATTTTTTTTCGTATACAGGGTGTAACAGAATGTGGTTAAAAAATGTAAGGAAAAATTCTACTATTAAACATATGACCAAAAAAGCTTATACATAACAACCTGAGTCCGCCAATTACTTGTTCTCAAGATACATGGTGTTAAATTTGGTATTTTTTTTTTTGTTTTAAAATTTAATATCTTCTACCCAATTTTGTTTTAATTTTGCAATGTGGTTTTTAGCATTTAGGAAAAAAATAATTTATAACTAACTTAATTACTTTAAGTAAGTCCAGTAACGTCTCAAGCGGAAACTGAAAAAATAATTTCAATACAAAGACGGTACGCCACTGACTGTGTAAATGTGTACAATTTTATAGATTTTTAGTATGGGCAAATAAAAATACAGCTTTTAGGTCATCAATTTTTTTTTGTATTTTAATAGGTTTAAAATAAATAAAATTTACCTATCTGCATATTTTAAGAACATGAAAAACGCATTGCGGAAATTTATTCTTTAAAAAATTAGGTTTTATAATTTTCGTATTAGCATTTATGTATTTATGAAACCGAATGAATATTTACCTAGTTAAATAAGGTTTGTATCCAGTTCAACAATTTCTACCAAATTAGGTGTTTTTTTAGTTGTTAAAAAGTTGTATCTTGAAAACAAAAAACTTACGGACCCATGTTTATATGAAGTTTTCCTTATATTTTCTGATGCAAAATCTTTCCAAAATTTTTTAAATAACATTAACACCCTGTATAGTTACGATAGTAGGGTATTATTTTCATTAATTTCTTATACCTTACTTGACGAATCTTGGTAAAACTCAATGCCAATTACCTGAATTGTGCTTTTCAGTACGATTTCAACAGTGAGATTACCTATTACCATTAGACAACGAACTAGAGACTCTTGGTTTTTGTGTTATTTATCGTGAACCCGGTACAGCCAGTTTGATAAGTCCTATAAGGTGGGCGAAATGCGTCACTGAAGGGTGTCTCGGTTCTTCTCTTAACTCTTGAGAAAAAAATCCTATTTCGTAAATAATTACCACAGTGGGAAATTATTTTCATATATTTTCTTACATTTTAGTTGACGACTCCTAATAAAACGTGACTACATATTACCGTCGAATAACGAGGTTGTTTATATAAGAGAATTTTGCTTTTGTGTTATTTGCCGTGGACCTGGTACAGCCAGTTTGATAAGTCCCATGAGGTATGCGAAACTCGCCACTGGGGATAGTTAGGTAAATGATATGAAAAGCAGGAATTTTTTCCTAAATAAGAAATATTTCTTTTTAAAAGTATACAGGGTCTTTCATAACTTATACGACAAACTTTAAGGGCTAATTCTACAATAAAAAATATGAAAAAAATATGTCCTAAACGTCGTGGTTTTTGAAATACAGGGTACTACAATTTTTAAAAAATTGGTTTTTTTAATAACTTTTATACCTATTTAAATATTTTGAAAAAATTTAAGAGAAGCCTGCTATGCACCAAAAGAATTTTTTGGCATAAAATAAAACACATTTATTAGTGTCATCAATAAGAGGTTTAGGTTTAATATTTTTGGGTCGCCACTGAATTTAAAAAAAAATTAAATTCCCATTACGTTTGAAACAAATTTGATCTTTTTTTGATGCACGGTTTTTACGTACATAAACATAACCATTTCCAAGCACGGTTATTTTGTATGAATAATATTAAATTTAATATAGGGATCTGACCATGCCGAGAAATTGTTTTAAATTATTTACGCGAAAACTGTGCATCAAATGAAAAAAGTTAAGAAATCGAATTTGTGATAAAGTAAATGGAAATTTTAAACAATATTTTTATTTTAGAAAAATGCAGTTGCATACCATCTTTTTCTTAAAAAATAATTACCTTAAACCCCTCATGAACGACACTGGTAGGCGCGTGCTTTTTTATTTCGTAAGTGGGCGCGTGGGGTTAAATAGACCCCCAACCGTAAACATCAAAAAATCACTTTTCCTTTGATTTTTCTTCAAATTTCTAAATAAAATTTTAAGTTGAAAGCACTTTTTTATTGTATAAATAATTGAATGGAAAAGTTGCACAGGACAAAAATTACTCGTATTTATACGTTAAAATGTAATTTAAATTAAAATCACTGTTATTATTTTTTATAAGTACACTTTATACTTTGCCAAAATTAACAAAAATTAGTTAAAATAACTTATAGGAGCCAAAAATGGATATCGTAGCAGCTTAATAGTAAAATTTAAAAAAAATATAATTTTCATTACATTTACTTATAACAGAATCTTTACATTTAACCTGAAAAACATAATTGGAAACTTAAAAACCTATTTCTTCTTGAGAAATAATACTCAAAATATTTATCATACCAAATAAAGTGTAAGTTTCTTCTGAATCAGTTCCTTCTTGTTGTCTTAGAGCTAGGCACTACTCACAAATTGTTTTTATATGACGTTTGCACCATGTCTGTTTATATACACAAAAATTTGATGTAGTTTTGTCTTTTTGACGAGAACAAATAATACATTTGTTCCGACTCCTGAACTTCCCGTAACTCGATATATCTACATATTGCTCAAAACTGAAATTTTTAAATGGTGTTGCTTTTTTGTGTTTTTTTGTTATTATTATATACCTAACGCGGTTTTAGGAAGGTACCTAGAGTTTTTTTCCAATTGTAAAAATCTCAAAGTTATTACAAAATTGGCAACGCTGGCGGTTAATTTGATCCCCGCGCGCTTTACTAGGCGGTACATTATTTAATTTATAAAATGAAAATTAATTTTGAAGTGTATATTGCAACACACAGACTAGCATATTCTGCATAGACTTTTTGTGGAACTAAGCCAGTTTTGTGTTATAGCAAACTTAATTACGTATTTGCAGAGTTAACGTAATTACTTTAAATGTCTTTAAACCTCAACTAAACTTTTAACAGTGCGGTAGTACAAAAGTTTATTAAAAATATTACCAAGGGACATCTTGAGCCGAACTAATTTGAAACAATGTAAACTCTCACACAAACTCCCCACTGGAATTTAATAACTTTTGGTCCGGCATTGTAGCCGAGAATAATTTACATACTGCCACCTTTATGCTTCTAATTTAGGACTAATTACTACGCAAGTCGTTAGCTTCCCTCCGCAAAATTATTAAGACTTTTTGTTTTATTGTTATGCCCAATTTGCAGGTTTAATTATTTTCAAACAATAAAAGAATCTTCGCTTTTTCATAATTACACATTATTGCAGTTACATTTACGGAAAATTTCTCTTTTAGTCAAGTTTTCCTCAAAAGGTTTAAATTAAGTTTATTTGTTTTGAGCTAATTAATTATTAATTGTTAAATTAGTGAGCATAAATACATCATTATTCTTATCAATAAGTGGGTTTTTAAATTGTCATATTCTTCAAATGTTTTATATTTTTTTACGTTAAGCTCCTTTTTTATACTGTACTTTAATAAGATATTTTCCATTTTACTTAAAAAAATAACCTATAACAGCACTGAGTCTGAAAATGTTTGACTTTTCGAACTGCTTCAAAAATACAAGGGTGTCTCCAAAAGGTATGTAAAATGCTACCACAGACTTTTTGGGTCACGTCGATCTAATGCAATTTTCTTTAGAAAGTTAATCGGTTGCGAGATACAGGGTGTTAAACATATTATTTTACTTTAGTTATTTTTAAATATTTTATTTTTAATTGAATTTTTTTACAAAATTTGGTATACGGGGTTTTGTTAAAGTAGTGAATTAAAAGCTACTTATATTTTTGCTGTTAAATGTAGAGTCAGCTACCTGCAAAACTTTGCTTTTGTTCAAATTGATACTATTTTTCTCTGCTTTGGTGTATTAGGATTCTGGTAAATAATTGTTTTTTTTGCACAAAAAAAGGTATACCTAATAAATATGTAACGTTATTAAGATATTTTAAAATTAATGTTTTATTTCACACAAAAAATTCTTCGCTTTTTCTTTACGCTTTATTTTGGCCACCCAAGTTTTCTAAAGGGCAAAATTTTTCTTTTATTCAAGTTTTCCTTAAAGGTTTAAATAAAGTTTATTGGTTTTGAGCTAATTATTTATTATTTATTAAATTAGTGAGCATGAATACTTCATTATTCTTATCAATAAGTAGGTTTTTTAAATTGTCATATTTTTTAAATGTTTTATATTTTTTACGTTAAGCTTCTTTTTTTATACTGTACTCCAATAGGATAGTTTCCAGACTCCTTTTAGTTAAAAAATAACTTATAACAGCACTGAGTCTGAAAATGTTTTACTTCTCGAACTTCTTCAAAAATACAAGGGTGTCTCCAAAAGGTATGTAAAATTCTACCACAGACTTTTTGGGTCACGTCGATCTACCGCAATTTTCTTTTTGTCGAAAGTTACTCGATTGCGAGATACAGGGTGTTAAATATATTACTTTATTTTGGTTATTTTTAAATATTTCATTTTTAATTAATTTTTTTTAAATTTGGTATACGGGGTTATGTTAAAGTAGTGAATTAAAACCTACTTATATTTTTGCTGTTAAATGTAGAGTGAGCCACCTGCAAAACTTTGATGTTGTTCAAATTGTTACTATTTTTTCTCTGCTTTGGTGTATTAGGATTCTGGTAAGTAATTGTTGTTTTTTTATATTTTTTGCACAAGAAAAAAGGTATACGTAATAAATAACGTTACAAGCAACCGTTTTTAAGATATTTTAAAATTAATGTTTTATTTCACGCAAAAAAATATTTACGCTTTATTTTGGCCACCCAAGTTTTTCTAAAGGGTTTGTAAAATTGGTTTTGCCTTTGTTAAAAAAAAATTAAAATTGTTTGCAAGATACAGAATGTCTAAGTAAAAAAAAATATGGAAATTTGACAACCTGTATCCTGCAAACCAGCAACTTATCGACAAAGGTAAATTACATTATAGAAAGCCCTTAACTTTATTAAAGGTTCACAATGTTATGTTTTCTTGGACTTAAATTTGTTTTATTTGTAAGTAATACATGACATTTCGAATGGTAAGTACCTCAAACCGTTTTCAAGTGATAACTGAAACAACTTTTAAGAAACTAGGACTTATATACTATGCGTTGTTTACCGGAGCTTGACCGATTTCTTACGGTTTAGAACCGGCTGTTATTTGGTATGTCGATACTACGCTTCCTAAACACATTTTTGTTGTTTAAATTTACAGCACCTTTTTAAAATTTTGTCTTTTTCCAATGATCTTTTTATCAATAATTTTGGCTTCCGACCACTGTATGTGGGATTGTTTTGA
This sequence comes from Listronotus bonariensis, assembly GCA_014170235.1. Taxonomy (NCBI): domain Eukaryota; kingdom Metazoa; phylum Arthropoda; class Insecta; order Coleoptera; family Curculionidae; genus Listronotus; species Listronotus bonariensis. Next base: position 65,556 of record JACEGR010002607.1, on the reverse strand, counting down.
TCACGCATGTCCGGCCACTCATGATCTCGACGTTTCACCTCGTTCCGTATGTTTTTTATATTTTTTTATTCTAATTTCTAGTGTTTTTTTTTGTTTTTTCAGCGCATACTTTACTACATTTACAGGGAGTCTGGTAGATACAGTTGTCATTAGGTGAGTTGTTGTCCGGTCTCGTCTTTGTAATAATTCTACTAAAAGTGGTCTAAAATTTAAATGCTGCTTTGATTTTGACATCAGCTTTAAATTGCCCCAGTTAAACTTTTGTTTTTTTTAATGTTTAAACATCTGGTAATAATATTATTTTTTAATTGCCTTTGTTTTTAAAAAGAAAATTGTTTTTGATGCAAATTAAAAAGAAGTATACAGTGTGTCTACGTAAGTTTGGCGTCATATGAGAACCTTTTTTTATTATAAATTTCACAAAAAAAAGTTATTCTTTATAAAATTAAAAGGTTTGCATTATAACCTAAAATACAATTATCAGATATCCAATTGTGGCTGTCATCTACGAGGTTTGTATTTATGGTAATAATGTAATTTATGCTTAAAAGTAAAGTACCTGTATTTCTGCTAATATCGCAAATTTTTATAAAGAAAAGATGTTTAAAAATAAAAATTACTTCTAAATATGCAATTTTGTTTATTCCCATTTTTTTTTCTTTTTGCCAAAAACGATATAATTTAAGTTTGTACATTGGTGCATTGTACATTTTGCTAGTTTTGATAACAATAATTGTAAAAATTTATTTAAAACTGTCCCATCACATTTATAAACAAAAAATGTAGTGCAGTATTATACAAACCTAAATTTTTACCATTATGGTAAATAAAAAATCAAAAATATATTTATTTTGTAAATAAACAAAATTGCATATTAGAAATAATTTTAATTCTTTATAACAATTTTTGTCATTAGCAAAAATACAGGTACTTTACTCCTAAGCAAAAATTACATTTTTTCACGAAACCTCGTAAATAACTCATATAGTTTGATATTTGATAGTTGCTTTTCAGGTTTTGGACCATGCAGAACTTTTATTAGGAATACCTTTTTTTTCTAAAATCAATAATACATAAGTTTTCCTTAATGACGCCAACTTACGTAGACACACTATATGTCAACTTGACTTTTCAATTGTATTGGCTTCAACGCGTAAACATATAGGTTTTCCTCTGATCAATAAGTCAAGGGACGTCGGCGTCGGGCACGGTATTTAGATAAGTGACCGTTTGGTAACACCGTGTGCCTATGCTTTTTTTGTTTAATATACATTCATTTAATATTTAATAAAAATTTTAAACAAAATTTACAAAGTAATAAAGCAATTAAAAAAAATCAAACACACAAGATTCTAGAAAGTAGGTGGTTATTTGTGGCTCTTAATCCGTTAATCTAAAGTATATTAATAAAATTTAAATTGGTAAATTGGGTCATTTTGCTGTCACCATACCATACTCCGTAGTCGCAAATGGGTTAACAAAAATAAGCTAGCATAAATAAAAATAAATAAAAAGACTGTTGTAAGTTTACTTCGTTAAAAGTAAGAAAGTTTTGTCGCAAACAAAAATCTTTTCATTTTTTGGCATAAATCAAATTATTTTGTTTTTGACCTAAAATAACCGAAACGAAAACAAACTTTGATTCGTCTCTAACAAGAAGTATTAGGTGGACATTGAAGAAAGTTTTCGGGAGACAATTTGTTAAAACGGTCCTCTATTTGTGGGCAAATATGTTTTTTAGAAACTTTCTAAATTTATATTTTTGTCCACTAACACTTAATGTCATTTTTCATAGTAAATTATAATAAACTGAAAAAGTATAACCTTATTTAAAGCTAATAACATTTTAAGATAACAAAAAAACAAAAAAATTAACTTAACTAAAAAATACTCTTTAAAAGGTAAACTAATATAGGTTAAGGTGATTAAAAGTTTAAAATTCTTCTATTTATGTAGTATGTATATACATAAAAAAACTCTTAAACCCAAATAAAAAATGCGTATTTTTCACTTGGACAACCTGTATCTCGCAAACCATCAACTTTTCAACTAAGGCAAATTAGGTTTAATGGTCGTATTTTGACGTAAGCAAATTGAGGTACAGATTTGTACAGACCCGGATGACCCTAAATAAAGCCTAAAGGCATGCAAAAGACATTTTTAATGTGAAATAAAACGTTTAATCTAAAATATCCCAAAAGCTGTTGCTCGCTGCGATATTTATCAGGTATACCTTTTTGTGCAAACAAACATCAGAAATCATAATACACCCAGACAAAAAGTAATGACACCGTGAACGAAAGCAAATGACTGCAGGTGACTTCCTTTATACAGGGTGGCCGCCGTGGCATCCGAGAAACTTAGGATATAAATTTAACAATGAAAATTAGGAATACGGTTGTTTACGCCAGTTTTGGGTAATTTGGTTTACAGAACTTGGTCGCTTATAAGTATAGTATGGATAATAATGACTTTTCACGATAACAAACATATTTTCGTTTCTTAATTACAAAATAAAAAATGCAGATAGATATGTGCATCGCTCTGCGTTAGCTTTCCCAATCAGTCTTAGAGATCGGTTTCAGAATCCGAAAGCTGGAGAGAAGTATACTGTCGTCAACTAAACTAATAATGGGATTGTTAGTGAAAGAAACAATATATCAGCACTAATTCTTAAGGCATCCCATCATTAACTTAGGGAAAGCTTGAAGAGTGAATATCCAGAATAACCGAGATACGCTGATTGAAAAGTAAGTTACAGAGCCACGACCGAAGTTTGTTTAAAATCTATCTACAAGATGCAAATATTTAAATAATTTTACAGGTCCACAAAATAAAAAGTGGTATGTGCTGGGTATCGGACAAAGATTTTCTGGTGTATTTTTTACCTCTGAACACGAGTCTGAAATCAAAACTAGAGGCCAAACTGCAAAAAAACGAATTTAGGGGGCCAAGGGGGCACTAGCAATTTTCTTCTTATTAAAAGGGGAGTTATAAAGCATTTAATTTTAAATGCCCTTTAATACTCTATTTACCGCAACTTTTGTTTTTGAAAATCGGCCCGACGTTCCAGACTTACAGGCCAATACTATTAAAACCGCACTGTTTGTACAGTATTTAAGCCAACTTTCAAATGCTTGTCAGTCTGGAACGGCTGGGCTGATTTTCAAAAAAAAAAAATAGAATCAGTTTGACCTATTTTAGCGACAAAAAATATGTCAGAAAATCTTAGCTTAATACCCAGCACAGACCACTTTTTTATTTCGTAAACCTGTGGATATTTTACTATAAAAAAAAACATATCTGTGTCCTTAAAATTCAACCATGAGAGTTAAACTTGATTTTAATGGGATAACTTCGGAAATGCACTCTTTTAATTAAAAAAAAATAATCGGTTTCCAACTGACGAAGTAAACACACAACAAAAAATATACAGTCGATAATAGAATTTTTCCCTTATTTAAAGTCGGTTAAAAAATAAAAATAACAGCAATATATTTGTATACAATGGGATAACAGGTTATTTTTAAACTTTACTGTTAATCCAGTTTGAAATAATAATGCCGAATTATTCATGTGTATAAAATAATGCGGCTGCAATTGTAATGTTGCTACAATTGATAATTTAAATTTTAACCAAAATTATTTGTACGCACCATTGCAGATATTACGCAGATACCAATATTGGCAGATTGAATCTCTGCAAGTTATTTTAAAAATGTATTACCAAGAAATAGTTTTATTTATTAAGTAACAAAAATTTTGTTAAGGTTGCATTTTATTGTAGGTTTTGGGTATATTAGGATAGTAGATAATTTTTATTTAAGTTTTAAGTTTTTGGGCCCACCTATTTGCAAAATAGGTGCAGGAAAAGACATATCTTTTTAGGAATCTACAGTTTTAACATGAAATCTGTTCAAATTAATTGCTTTTAGATACAATAATTTTTCTTTACGTTTATTAATAAATAGTGTTTTTTTACAAGATAGCATAAGAATAAAATTCATTATTTAAGTTTATTGTATAGATATAGTTACTTTCACAGTTTGATTTATCTTTTATTTTGAAACCTATTAAAATAAACTACACTAAGAGTTAAATTTACCATAAGTTTTGAATTTAATTTTTCTAGTTTATGTGTCACTAAATTTAAAGTTTATTAGTTTAAAGATAGATATAAAAAAATAGAAAATACCTTTTTTTTAATTTGGATGACTCAAATATTAAAAATGAATGTATATTGTTTGTGTATTATAGAGCTTAAGCCAGTAATATAATGTTTATAATAAATACTTTATTATAAAAACCCTTTAAATACTCTTTTTCTTTTGACGAGTCTACCACGAATATTCATACCGCCATATATAAAAGCGGCTCTTCAACTTAGCTTGTCAATGTTAAATGTTTTGGGTGTCGGACGTCGAAATCAAAATTTTTGAATTATATATTATTTTATAACAAAAAATTTCTATAAAGCATTAATATTACGAGAAATTAGAGTTTTGAAGTATTACGTGGATAGTCTGTATTTATTCAACACATATTAAAAAAAAATTTAGGTAACCAAGAAAATCAATATATCGCTCATCTGGAAGAAAAATGTTACAACATTTTGCAGGAGTAACATTTAAATATTCCTTGGATCCCCATTTACCTGTTAGTTTTAAACAATAAGAAAAAAATACACATTAGAAACAAAAACATGAATAAGTTTTTTTTTAATGTATAGGTAGCTATTTTTTTAGACCAATTACTCAACTCAATTCAACTCAAAATATGCTTTATTGTCCAAAGAACAAAATTCTCATTGACAAAGCGATAAAAAAATATATACATTTAAGAAAATAAAATTTATATAGATATATATACACATCTAAATTAACAAGGTAGATTAAATAATTGTCATTAAATGAAAAAAAAAAAAAAAAGAAAATATATAACAAACATCTACATAGAAAGCAAACAACAAATTTTAAAACCGTCAGTATAAAAGATAAAACCATGAACAATGTACAAACAATTAAAATAAGGTATACTAAAATAAAGCTACAAAACAACACTGACTCTGTAACTGTCACTTAAAAAAAAACCTTTAAAAAATGTCAAATTATTATTTAAAAATGTAAAGGTATCATTTAAAAAGAAATACAGAAAAAACCACAACACAAAAAAAAGTCCATAATTATAAATATACATACATAGAAAAAGAACAAACAAGAAGAATTTTTTGGCTTAACGATAAAAATATTTATATTTTAAATTCAAATGACATTGACAAATAACATTAAATAAAATGGAGAAAAAAAATACAACAATTAATTTTACATCTTATATAATTTATAGCATCACAGACATATTATCATCAAAATACTCCGAGAGCGAATAATAGGCTTTCGGAAGCAGCAACTCCTTAACTGAGTGCCTAAACTTTTTAAATGGGCGCACTGCCCTTATTGTAGCAGGCAAATGATTAAACATTTTTTGGAATTATAATAAATAGATTTTTGAATAAGTGTGCTGTGTGGTATAGGTAATGGTATGTTTCCAATTTGCCTGGTATTATAACTATTACCTACATTTATGACCAGACCGTTCTTTTTGTAAACAAGACAGACAGTTTCTAATATAAAAATACTGGTAAGTGTTAAAATTTTATACTTAATGAACAAAGGTTTGCAGGAATCTCTAACTTTTGCCTTACACATGTTTCTAATGGCGCGCTTCTGTAGTATAAAGAGGGAATTTAACAAATATTTACTAGAATTTTCCCAAAAGGCAATACCATACCTTAAGTGTGAATCCACAAGGGCAAAATACATAGTTCTCACTATACTAAAGTCTAATTCACACGATGCCACTCTCAAGGCGTAATAGCTACTTGCTATTTTACCGCACAGAAAATGACTTTTAAAACTTAACTTTGCATCTATTATTATTCCTAAGAACCGTGTATCTGTCCTATTTAAAATAACGCTATCATTAAGAATGACATCATCCACAGTACCACTGAAATGCAAAATGTTTGTCTACGTAACATTGAAAGACAAGTAATTAGCGTCACACCATTTTTTAATTTCAGCGATATCCACAGAGATTTTATTATGTAGCTCTCTGGAATCCCGACTATGCCATAAAATTGTTGTGTCGTCTGCAATTAAACAATATATTAATAATTGTGTATTTTTGAGTTGTGTTGCTTTTGTCTCGGATGAGCAAAATAATTTTAAACAAAATTTCGGTATTTACCAACATTTCTGATTATTTTCCACTAATATTATTCTAGTTGGTTATGTCAATACAAAACGTTTATTGATGTGTTTAAAGCTATTTGGCTGCCATTAGAATATCGCATGCCATTAATTATATAAATTAAAGCTTTAATTATTTAAGTGCACTATGAGAATAAATGATAATAAATTTATGTTTTGTTTTGTGTTATTATTTAATGCTTTTAATAATAAATTGTTAAAGTCTAACAGAATAAACTAAGTTATGTTCTTTGTTTGATATTTAGATAACCTAAAAAATTTAAAAATAAATATAACTTAAAGTATTTATGCCACATAAACAACATTAATGAGCAAAATAATGGTATGGTAAGTATTGTGTGTCTTACAATAGACTATTTAAAAAAAATGTTTTTATGAATGTAAATATTAGGAAACAAAAATAAACATTTTTAAAAAAGACCGCAACAGTGTCTTTAATTTTGTTTAATTAATTATTTTTAAAGATTGGGCCATAAAAACGATTTTTTTGCAAACGGGACTGTCAAAATGTCATTCATGATGATAAAAAAAAATGCTAATATTAAGAAGTCTATTATCTCGACTAACAGTTTTTAAAAAGAATATTGTTTTTATGCAAAAATAACAAAAATTAAATTTTCCCTTAAAAAAATGGTTTGTAAATTTTCCCCAAATAAGCAGTTTTCATGTAATCGGGCTTTGATTATTGAACTATTTTCTCAATTTTGTGTTTAGATTTTTGTAACTACCTAAAATATGAATGTTTAAATATATTCAATACATATTTTTAAAAAAATTGGATTCGCTTCAAAAGAGTTTTGTAACATTTTTCAATAAATTTAATCCTTTAAATGTAATTCGACGGTGAAGTTAAATTCAAAAGAAATGTGTGGAAATTTTATTAAGGTTTATACACAAATTACAACCTAGAATTGCCCTTTTGAATTTTGAATTTAAATACCGTGTATAACGATAAGGTGTGAAAAAAAGTTAACTAACAAATTAAAAATATATGTATATTAAAGAAGAATTTTACTAAAAAGCCTAAAACATTTTACTTTAGATACAGGGTGCGTTTTTAAAACTTACAATGGCTATATTTTTAAAAAGACCGTCTCTATAATACCCAGGGAATATAAATAACATATTTTTCGAAACACTTCTCTTAACCCCTTTAAGCTGCACCCCCAGTCATTTTAAAATATTTAATGGCAACAACCCTTATGCGGCACTTCTATAAAAGCCCATAAAAAATGCGTTTCGTTCAGAAAAAATACTTACCAGAATTTCTTATGGGGGCAGGTTAGTCCAACAGGAAGTATTATTTTAATTTACTAATAATTTTTAAATAATTTTATTTTAGTTTAATTGTAAAATTATTGTATTTATTTATGTAATAAAAAATAGGGTATGATTTTTCTAAAATTTAAGACTAGTATTTGAAGTACATGCACTTTAAAATTAAAGTTTTCTTTTCGATTTCACCAAAATTCACCATTAAAAAAGTAAAAACTTAAATCATTAAAGACCATTAACATCATATACACTATTATTAACAAAGGCAACATATGTGCAACTTCAACTGATAAAGCTACAAAATTAAACTTAAAAGATGGCAACCAAAATGCAATTTATTGCCAATTCCAAACTAACCAAACAATAATAGTTTCTGTCTTATTTCTACAAATTTAACAAAATATTATTATTACTTTTAAAACTTAAATTTTATAACACTGTTTTCCAAGTTCATAAAATTTAGAAAAGGCATTAATAATAACTTCCGACAGAAAGTTATTTTCTTACTTTTTATTACTAACGATTTGTTTTCGTGTCTGGTATTGAGACTATTTAAATTACAATGGATGATGGATGGATTGCTTTTAATTAATTTTTGCAAATGACTTATTATGATATACAGTTATACAGTGTATTCAGTGGCGGCGCGACAGGTGGGCGCAATTGGACTAGCGCCCAAACTAAATTGTTTTTGCTCAATTGTTTGCCCAACCTGCTAATTATTGACTTTAGTTTTTTACGACAACCTTAAGAACATTTTAGTACAGGAGGCCTGTATTATCCAATCGATTACAACATCACTTGCTACTAAAAATAACGTTTGCTTTTCACTCTTTACACCAAAAACGATTAAGACTACTATATATAACTTTGAGAAAGCCAATTTGCGGACATAAATAATAACATTTCAAAGGTGGATTGGAAGAGGATCAAAGAATGTAGTCTGGTTGATGATGCAGTTGCTATACTTTACAAAAAGCTTTATGATGCTATTAAAAAATACGTTTCAAAACTGCTTAGACGGAGTGGCATGTTTTCCAAACGGTACACCGCTGATACAATCAAGGATATTAAAAGAAAAAATAAGGCCTACGAGGTGTACAAGTATTTTGGATTGTTAGAGAATTATAAAAAAAATCAGAACTTAAAGGCAAATCAAATCATTTAACAGAAACTAGCTATTTCATGTATGTTTTAAATAAACTAAATAGTTGATAATAAACTGATAATTCTTTATAACATCAAATATTTTTGTTCTTTTGTGTTTTTACGTAAAAAGGATCAGTGTTTGCCAAATAATATGGTTTATAAAAAAATTAAGCGACCAAAAGAAATAGCTAATGCGTTCGGTACTCACTTTTAGTCATGCAACAGAGTTTATCCCAATAACAATGTTTGGGAACTTTCTGAGATCGAGACTGTGGAACTATGGAATCGCCATTCTACTCCCTATGAGGTTGCCCAAAACCTAATACTTTGGACATCAGCAAAAGCACCGGACTAGATAGAATACCTGCTGTTTTATTAAAAAACTGTTGTTAACTACAGGGGTGTTTCATTACTTCCTGTGATGTCAAACATTTTTGAGACCATATTCACGCATGAAATTTTTAAAAACTAAAACAATATATTCTTGAAGAGTAGCATGCCTTCTTTAAGAGAAGATCGACTACCACAAATCTTAGCAAGTTTTACAATTACCTGTTTCAAAACGTCGAGAATGGCTTTCAGGTCGATGCTGTGTATACGATCCTCACCAAGGCTTTTGACCGGGTGTCTCACTCATTACTTAACAAACTCAAGTATGATTTGGAATAATAAACAACTACATTGGATGGATTAAGTCCTACTTAACGTCCTACAAAAGCAATGCGTTAAGCTTGGAACAGAGAGAACCCGGGAGATAAATGTTACATCTGGTGTACCTCAGGGCTCTCATCTCGTTCCAGTGCTGCATCTTTTGTATCTAAATGATGTTTGGTCTGTATTTAAACACTCTAAACTTATGTTGTATGCGAATGACTAAAAACTGTTGCAGTGCAAATAAAACCAAATATGACTGTAAACAAGTTCAAGAGAACTGGATTTGTAGTGTGTTGGTAACTGTGAAAATAAATGTAGCTAAGTGTAAAGTTATGCGATATTTTAAATGTAAAAGTCCTGTAGAGTTCAGCTATTCCTTGAATGGTAGTAATATTAAAGTTGTTGAACAACGATTTGGAACTTATTTTTAGTAGTTATTTAAGTTTTAATCAACACAAAGAATGTATTGTATTAAAGGCCTCAAGAATGCTTAAATTTATTAGGAGAATTTGCGCGGAATGACCGGATAACCAAAGCTTTTAGGACATTATATAACTATTTTGTTCTTAGTGTGTTAAAGTATTACAGTATTATATGGTTTCCTTAACATAAATGGTATAAAGACCGATTAGAGCGTGTTCAAAACAAATTTGTAAAGTTTTTATTATTTTAGCACAAATTTCCGTAAAAAATGTTACTTATTTAACTTGAATATTGTTGGCTGAGCTTCAACTCTAGAACAGCGCAGGAAGAATGCCATGGTATTGTCTTTGCATAAGTTATTAAATTACCAATTTCATTGTTTCTATCTTGTATTATCTCTACCTATAAGAATTCCGCAAATTATCACTAGAGCTAACACCTTGTGGGCACAAAAAATTTTACCATACCAATTTGGGCTCCCAGAAGTTTAGTAGTCTATTGATGTGCAATTTTAATAATTATTTTACCCATATTGATTTATTTAAATTAACTTATAAACATTTTGGAGCGGCTGTTAAAGCTCCAAGAGCACTTTTGCCTAATAACAATAATAGTTAGATATTTATTTTATTATCTTTTACTCTGTTTACTGTATTTTAATTTAATACTTGTTTTATTGTCTCACATTTTATTTATACATGTGAAGTGTTTTATTTTGTAGTATTTGGACTTGTTCTGTAATCTACATTGAATGAATAAATAATAAATTAAATAATTGAGTTTGAAAAATAAAAGCTAAACCGACTTTAAAAACATACCATCTACTCCTCTTAAACTATTTATTTAATTCATAATAAAGTAATCCAAAGCAAAATTTTTAAATAAATGACCTCTAGTCGCAATATTTAAAATTACCAGCATGTTGCGGTATTTTATTAAAAACGGATATTAGTATAAAATTTAAATATAAAGTAAAATACCCTAACAAAATGTTTTTTTGAAATGTATGTCATTTATTAAAGAAAGAACATATACCATACCACTAAAAGGGGTACTAATATAGGTCAATTTTTTGTTTCCACAAAATATCTAAAAAGCAAAATTTTTTTTTGAAAATCTTTTATAACAAACATACAAAGAGCCAAAAATTTGGATTTTTCTTAGCCCGTCATGCTGACTTACAAAATATTAATAGTACACCTAAAATCTAAGTCATTAACAGGCTTTAACCCCATTAATACCCCTCTGCTGAAAGAAAATGCAATTATTTAATATTTCTCTGTGTAAAATTGGGTGTTTGACATTTTTAAAATAAACAATAAATACAACTTCTAAACTATTTTTTTTTATCCAACTTACGATGGCTGTAGCTTGTTGGATTTTCAGTTTATAGGACCTTAAAAATAGACTCCCAAAATATTTGTACTTACCTTTTAATCGCCCTATATCTATTTAATTTTATTATTGCACTTGCAAATTTTGCTGCCCACCCTTTAAGTATGGTGCCGAGTGTAGCCAAAAAAAAAAAATCTTGTGCCGCCACCAAGTGTATCGCACCACAAACGCCTCCAGTAAAACAACGCTAGTGTATTAAAAAATAATAATAATGCATTTGCTGTTACTTTGGGGGCAAAACTAAAACTTATAGAGAATTATCCAGGCTGCTCTAAAAATTATATCAAACTTACTAACTACCTATACTAGGTTAGTTAAAAGTACCGCAACTTTTAAATACAGGGTGATTCAAAAATCGATCCCGAAACTTAAGAGGTGATTCTACTTGACAAAATAAGGGTAGGGATTAATATTTTTTTTCCAAAATGTTATTCGTTTTCCAGTTGCAAGCCGTCAAAGTTCAAGTTTTTATTTTTTTGAATTACTTGCTTACAGAAAAACCGATTTGACTAATATTTAAAACCTAAAATAAATCGTCTGCATTTTATCATTCTAGTAACAATTTACATCGATTGTTTGCCGCTAGAGGGCACTTTACCTACATTGAAAATGGTTTTTTGTCATTTTTTTTTAGTGTTGACAGCAACAGTAGTTTTTCTTATGTTTCCTGAAAGAATGATGCCAGGCCTTTAAAAAAGGTGCTTTATTTACATCGCTAAACCCAACGGTTTAGACGTAAATTACCCTTAAAAATTAAGTGGTAAATTTACTTTTCTCATTTTATTACCACCAGCTACCAAGTAAATAGCTATCAAATTATACTAAATCTGTGTAAAATAAAATACTTACGCCTTTTAAACTATTTAATTTATAAATTTAAAATAACTAATAATGGCTAATTAGTAAATATTTATAGTATATGTATTATTGCGTTATACATTTAATTGCTAAAAATAAATAAAACAGTACTAAACAAACTTAAAAAGATTCTCAAAATGTCCCCCATTTTCTTTAATAAATTTCCTAAGACTCTTCAAAAAATGTCGCCTAATTCGATGAAAAACCGTCTTGGCCGATCATCGTCATAAAGAGCCTGCACCTTTGTGAATGAAACGGGTAGAAATGTTATTCTCTTAGTCCCCTTCTTGAACTAGCCTAATAGAGCCGCACTTCATTCCCAATTTTTCTAGTACTAGTACCTGGATTATCTTCAATAATTTCAAGCACTCTTTCTTCTTTTGCACGTTTCTAGCATTTCTAGGTCTTCCCTATTTCCATTATAACTTTTAAAGGAACCACATTCCGCAAGCCTTTGTGCACACTGGAAAATGTTTGAGCATGAGGGATATTTCTTTCCGGATACCTCTCCATATAATATCTTCTTGCCAACTCTGCAATACCATTTGCTTTTCCATAACAAAAATGGATATCACAATATTCGATATTTGAATATTGGTGATTAGTCATTATTACATTCTTTTATAATATATATTTCTATTAAACAATAAAAATAGGTCTAAGATTGTACAAGGATGTCTATTTTAAAAATTTATGGTTTTTGAAATATTAACGATTTAATATTTAACTATTCGTACAAATGCATGAAGGTACTTGTAGATTGTGTGTAGTTGACTATGACGGTGTATTGACTAGAAGCCAAACTAAAGAATTTCGAACTTCCATTGTCTTTATTTTTAACTATTTACACAACGTTTCGGGCAGTCCTATCTCTTACCGTCCGTATTCAAGTGTAAACCTAAAGTTTAGCTTTACACTTGTAAACGGACAAAGATAGGACTGCCCGAAACGTTATGTGAAGCAGTTGTAAATAAAGACAATGAAAGTTTGAAATTCCCTTAGTATCACTGATAAAGAATCATTGTCTACCACATTCTAGTATGTCTATCTTTAATGGTTTTAATATTGTGGACATAAAAAAGTTAATAGGCTATCCTAATATAAATACCTTCTTTAGGCTTTTAGAAAGATTTTTCTATAGGTTACCTAATATACAGGATATTCCTTTGTGTGTTATACCCTGTATATTCAAAGAAATAATATAAATCTAATAACTTATTAAAGAACCCGGTACGTGCCATTAGCCAATTACCAATAATTTAACAAAAATTAAGTTATTCCATTTGGCGTTTTTTTTTACTGACCATAAATATTTTATAGGTCATTGCTAGAAACTGTGGACACGGTTAACGGAGATAACTTAAAAATTAAAATTGCAGCAGAATGCCGCATTATGTTTCGGGCAGAGCTCACAAAAACGACGTAATAAAGATATTTAAAAATTTAAAACCCAATAAAAATATGGTATAAAAGATAAAACCTAAAAGAAATAATAAATAATGGTTATTTATTATATAAGGTTGTGTTTTTCTCTGACGCAAGGCGAAAAAAGACAATTAACCGGGAGCTAAAATTAATTTTTTTATCCATGTATATTATAACATTTTTTTTCTCAGGGAAATAACGAAGACTAAAGGTTTGGCCAAACATGACCGCAACAAGCCCGTAGCGGTGCGTCTCGCTGGTAAAATGTAAGTAGATGTGGTGCAAAAAGTTTTGTATTTAAAAAATGCAGATATATAAGTTTGTTACACTACGCTTTAAATTACTGATCGTTAGATTAGTTAGTTATTAGTTTCCACAAATAAAGAACCACAGTTTTACATAAACTACACTTAAATTTAAATAAAAATTAACAGAGATAAGTAAAACAAGACTGTTTTATTTAAACAAAGAGATATATATATATATACGAAAACAGTAGACTCAGCCTGATTTTTTTATTATTTTTTTATTTTTGGGGCATAAAAGTGCTTTTAAATTTTTCCGTAATAATTTGCCTCTTCTCTATCATTGTAAATCAGAGGCTTGGTGCAACTTTGGTTCGGTTATGTGTGGCCAGACCTTTAAGCCAGATTTATAGTTTGACGATTTTGTTTTGTTTGCCGGTTGACGTTTGCAATTTAGAGATAAGACAATGACGTCCCATTTATCAATTTATACATTCTGTTAACCGTTTTTGTTCGCTGCTTAAGCTGATCATTTTTTAAGTATTTCTTTTTCACATTGACACAAAACTTGTATTTTCCTTAACCTCCTGAATAATTCCTAAAAATTTACAAGTATGCATCGGTACTGCTGAACGGCAAACTATAAATTCACCATATCAGAAACCGAAACGTCAAACGGTGATCGGTAACGAAAACGTCAATCAATAAAACCAGCATTAATGTTAAAAAGAAAACGTTATATTACGATATATTAAAGTCAGAAAGTTATTGGTGTAAAATTTCAACTTTTTATATATTATAAGGAACTATTCTGCCCTTGCATGGTATAATTAAAGTTAATATTATTTTAAAAGAGACAGATTTAAATTATTTTAAAAAGTTATTTTATTATAATCCAATATTTTTTTTTTTAACGAAACTGCTAGATGTGAACTGAGCTCCTGGTTAGTTTACATAAAAATTTAAAATAATTTCCCAAATTTTTGTTACTGAGCCACGACACAAAAAATTTTCTGTTTGAATGCCAATTGTTTATATTATATATATGCCTACGTTTCAGAAATCGATCAAGCCTACGTTTCAAGAAATCGATCGCAGCAGTTCCCAGTGGGACACTCTGTCTATTTTACACTTGTTAGGTTAGAAAGTACTGGGAGTACCAATCTCTGATTTAAGACAAGATATTTAACAATTTCAATTACAACAAATTATTTTATATTAACTATTTATTTACTTTTTTGAGTGTCATCTGCATAATGGCTTGGCTACTAAAGTACTGTAAAAATATTTCAATAAAATGTTTATACGTATTATCCGATTTTCTTTCCATTTCAAAATGTTATTTGTCGATCTACAATATATTATATGTATGTATATACCGGGTAATGCATCGCCGGGCGTAGGAAATTCCATGTAATTTTTAATGGGGTCAATTATTGGCACCCCTAATTATTTTATAGAAAAATACTATTGAAGTTTATTAAAGAGCATGCAAATCTACGTCCATGGTAAAAACTTTAGATTTTTTAGTTAACCCGTTTGCTAGTTAGATGCTAATATATTTTTAAAAATTGTTACATTATTATCGCCTCATATTTATGAACAATAAAAATACCAGTTTTCGTGACAAAACGTTGTCATTTTGAAATTTAGAGCTTTATTATTATCAAAAAATATTATTTGACCATTTTTTCTTAATCAAAATTTGAATGCAGAATTTTATTCGAACTACTCAAAGAACTAATTTCACCCGCTTTAAATAATGTATCCAGGGAAAATCAGGAAATTTGGTACCAAATGGATGGCTGCCCGGCACATAATACCCTGGCGGTTCGAAAATATTTACACAATGCTTTTAATGGAAATGTTATTGGCCTATATCACACCATAAATTAGCCAGCCAGGTTTCCTGATATTTCGCCAAATCACTTCTTCCTCTGGGGCCATTTTAAAAGCATGATATACAAGAATAAAAATTACTCTAATTTAGATGAGTTAAAAAATGCTATTTCTGCAAAATGCAATAAAATTCAATTTACCAGTTAGCCAATGTAAGAAGACAATTTTATGAATGTCTGGGTTATTGTCTAGCAGTCAATGGATAAATATTTGAAAATTTTCTTAAATCTTAAGTTTATTTTCAACATTAAATATTGTAATAATATTAATAATTTACTGAAGCATGTAAATATTATAAATGTTATAAGTTCTTGAAATTTGTTACTCTAGTTAAGTTTAACTTAACTTAATTCGTTTGTATAAATACAACTTTAAACTTTTCACTGTCCGATTTTTTGATAATAATAAAGCACTAAATTTCAAAATGACAACGTAATATCACGCTAACTGGCATTTTTATGGTTGTTTATTAATATGCAGGCGATAATATTGTAACAAATTTTTAAAAATATATTAGCATCTAACTAACAAACGGGTTAACCGAAAAATCTAAAGTTTTTACCATGTACGTAGATTTGCATGCTCTTCAATAAACTTATCAAATAGAATTTTTCTCTAAAATAATTAGGGGAGCCAATAATTGAGCCCATTTAAAATTACATGGGATTTCCTATGTCCCGCCCGGCGATGCATCACCCGGTATATATACCACCACTCTCTCTCCTCCCTAGTGATACTTGGTGAGATTTTAAACTAAGCCCTCTCCCCATTCCCTATCACGTGTATATTTTTGGTACAAAATATATATATTTATTTTTTTAGAATATTGGTTTAGGTAAGTAAAGCTAAGTAAATGCTTTAAACTTAAAATAATAAGAGATAAAACATGCAAAATTGCCTGAAACAAATAAAGCCAATAGTATTAGCTTTTGCTTTACTTTATTTACCTAGCCCATTTTCTTCAAGTAAGTTCTTCAAAGTAAGTTTAATCTTATTTTATTCTAGAAAATAAAGAGCTGTTTTAAATAGACAATAAAATTACAAGCTATTTTACAAAAAAATAAATTCACGTGATATCTTCCTTACACCCCAGTTACCCTAGTGATGTTAAGCTCTTCCCAATGTTCAAGCGAATAATTGACGACCCCTTAATTCCGTACAGTTGAATAATTTAATATTTAAAAAGCCAAACGGTAGTATTAATCTTCGAAAATCCAAACCTTTTTTTTTCAAGAAATATGCATGTCTACATCTTATATTATTTCTTACATTATTTAAAATTCTTTTTTGCCCTTCTTTTTATTTAAATAACAACTATATTTAAATTAAATTTTAGTAGCTAAGGAAAATTTAAAATCCGTGCGCTATTTATTAGAGATATTATTCGGGTCACGAAGCAGAGTGTGAATTATTTCTAAGCCTGTCAAAACAGTTACCGAATATGAAAAGCCTACTGCTAAAAATAATAGCTAGCACGACGGAAAGCTGGAAAGTTGGGAATAAAAGGACGCGATTAACTTTTGAGATCTTGATGTAACGTGACATTTTAATGCAGTTTTAAGCGACTTATTTTGATAGTGTCATCTTTAGGATTTGGAGAAACACGTGATATCTTCCTTTCACACCCTCCCTGGTGAAGCTACGTGATTTCTTACTAACCGCTCCCCCATGTTCTAGCAAGTAATTGACAACCTCTTAATTCCGTACAGTTTAATACTTTAATATTCAAAAACCCAAACGGTATTATTCTCCAAAAATCCAAAAACATTTATTTTAAAACAAATTAATATGTATCTCCATATCCTATATTATTTTTTGTATTATATAAAGTTCTTTCCTTTGCCCTGCTTTTTATTTAAATAGCAACCATATTTAAATTAAATTTAGGCAGCTAAGGAAATTTTAAATTCCGTGCGCCACTTATAAGAGATATTATTTGGGTCACGAAGCAGAGTGTGAATTATTTCTAAGCATGTCAAAACAGTTACCGAATATGAAAAGCCTACTGCTAAAAATAATAGCTAGCACGACGGGAAGCTGGAAGGTTGGGAATAAAAGGACGCGATCAACTTTTGAGATCTTGATGTAACGTGACATTTTAATGCACAGTTTTAAGCGACTTATTTTGATAGTGTTATCTTTAGGATTTGGAGAAACACGTGATATCTTCCTTTCACGCCCCTTCCCTAATGAAGTACCTAACGTAATTTCTTTCTAACCGCTTCCCCATGTTCTAGCAATTAATTGACGACCCCTTAATTCCGTACAGCTTAATAATTTAATATTCAAAAAGCCAAACGGTATTATTCTCCAAAAATCCAAAAACATTTATTTTAAAACAAATATGCATCTCCATATCCTATATTATTTTTTGTATTATATAAAATTCTTTCCTTTGCCCTGCTTTTTATTTAAATAGCAACCATATTTAAATTAAATTTAGGCACCTAAGGAAAATTTAAATTCCGTGCGCCACTTATAAGAGATATTATTCGGGTCACGAAGCAGAGTGTGAATTATTTCTAAGCATGTCAAAACAGTTACCGAATATGAAAAGCCTACTGCTAAAAATAATAGCTAGCACGACGTGAAGCTGGAAGGTTGGGAATAAAAGGACGCGATCAACTTTTGAGATCTTGATGTAACGTGACATTTTAATGCACAGTTTTAAGCGACTTATTTTGATAGTGTCATCTTTAGGATTTGAAGAAACACGTGATATCTTCCTTTCACACCCCTTCTCCTAGTGAAGTAACGTGATTTCTTTCTAACCGCTTCCCCATGTTCTAGCAATTAATTGACGACCCCTTAATTCCGTACAGTTTAATAATTTAATATTCAAAAAGCCAAACGGTATTAATCTTAAAAATCCAAAAACGTTTATTTTAAAACAAATATGCATGTCTACATCTTATAATATTTCTTACATTATTTGAAATTATTTTTTCGCCCTGCTTTTTATTTGAATAACAACCATATTTAAATTAAATTTAGGCAGCTAAGGAAAATTTAAATTCCGTGCGCCATTTATAAGAGATATTATTCGGGTCACGAAGCAGAGTGTGAATTATTTCTAAGCATGTCAAAACAGTTACCGAATATGAAAAGCCTACTGCTAAAAATAATAGCTAGCACGACGGGAAGCTGGAAGGTTGGGAATAAAAGGATGCGATCAACTTTCGAGATCTTGATGTAACGTGACATTTTAATGCACAGTTTTAAGCGACTTATTTTGATAGTGTCATCTTTAGGATTTGTAGATACTTGCAGTGATTTAATGTTATTGCAAAATATGTAAATGAAACGAAAGTAGCCCGGTTGACAATTTCTCTAAAGTTTTAGACATCACATATAAAAACTATAAAATAATTAAATAAAATGTAACAAAGCGTAGCATTTTTTTAATTTATTTATAATTAGCGGATCCTACGCAATTCTTGCAACAACGAGAATAAATTTAAGCCTTTTAGCAGGAATCTTGCGTTTGCCTTTGATTTATCTTACCTACAAAGGCTAAAAAAATGTTTTCTGTTAGGGTAAACATACCAGTCACTGGACACTGCGAGTTATTGGACATTCCAATTTTATTTACTAAAAACAAGAATTCTTTATTCAGTAGTAAGCTAAGTTTTGTTGAGATGTCGCCATTTTAGTACTAGTATCAACATTAACCTAAATCACATTTCATTGACGTTTCTGTTTTGGCGCCAAATGTGAGATTTTTCTATTATGCACCAAAAGACGGGTTTCTTAAGCCTATGTTAAGAAATCTTAGGTGAATTTTAGTGTTATAATTTGTGTTAAAATTTTACCAAAGTGCTCCGTATAAATATACAAGAAAAAGAAGCAGTAAAAGTAAGTTAAGGTTTACATCAATAGATCTATTTAAGTCTAGGTTATGTTTTAGAGGGGTGTCCAATAACTGATATAAAATATGATTATTTTCAGTTGTTGGACATCCGTCCAATAACTGCATTTTGCAAAGTTTGTACAGTTTTTGTGTAAAATACTTGTGCATCTTCTCTGTTCTCTGCACTTCGATTTTGGTGTCAATATGCACAGTGTAGCCAGTTATTGGACGCCTGTCCAATAACTGGTTTACAATATGACCTATAACTGAAACATTGATTTACACAATGTTTTCATGTGTCTAGTTCAACCATGCCCAAGAAAAATGAATATAATGTGGAATCGATGGAAGCCGCAATAAATGACGTCAAGAATAACAACATGTCATATAGAAATGCCGCACACAAATACGGTGTACCCAAATCAACGCTCGAATTTAAAATAAAAATCCTGGTCATAAAGTTACATGCGGTCCAAATCCAATTCTTTCAGCAAGAGAAGAGTCTGATCTTGTAGGGTAAAGTTAATTTACTAAAATAAAATGTTGAACTGTTAGATAACTGTTTTTATTTTTGCAGATGGATAGAAGAGCTGGCAACAAAAGGATTCCCTAGGAAACGAGAGGACATTTTAAATAGCGTACAAAAATTTTTGACTGAAAATCCACGACCTAATCCCTTTAAAAACAACAGACCTGGTGATAGTTGGTTTAAGGTAATCAGGTAATAAAGGATATGTGAAAAATAGAGACTAAAATAGCAAGTTATATTTTAGGCGTTCCTAAAAAGACATCCAACAATAGTGCAGCGAACAAGTGAAGCTGTAAGTGGTGCCAGCGCTTGCGTTTCGGAAGCAGACATTCGAAAATGGTTTAAAGATATAAACAGTTATCTTACTTCCAAAAATTTAATTATTAATGACCCTTCAAGAATTTATAATTGCGACGAATCCGGATTTCAAATTTGTCCAGAAACTGGCAAAGTTTTTGCTAGAAAAGGCGCGAAGAATATTTATTCTGTTGAAAAGGGATCAACTAAGGAAAGCATCACTGTTATGTTTTCGTTTTCTGCCTCTGGATTAACTTGTCCACCAATGATAGTTTATCCTTACAAGCGAATTCCAGAAAAAATAAGCCAGACAGTCAAAGATCCTGATTGGGGCATTGGAAGATCCGATAATGGGTGGATGACGGCAGAGACGTTCCAAGATTATGTGAAAATGTATTTTATCGATTCTTGGTGAAAAATAATATACAGTTCCCTGTATTATTATTTTTAGATGGCCATAAGTCTCATTTAACTTATGAGCTAAGTACACTTTGCAATGAACTGAACATCGAAGTTATAGCCTTATATCCGAATGCAACCAGAATTCTTCAACCATGTGATGTTGCAGTATTCAGGCCTATAAAAATGGGATGGAAAAAGGCCGTCAGGGAATTTTATGAAGAAAATCCTGGAGAGGTTTTAAATAAAATAACATTTGCTCCTTTATTGGAAAAAGTAGTGGCAAATAATATTAAAAGGGATACTTTAATTAATGGATTTCGTGCGTGTGGTTTATTCCCTTTCAACCCAGATGCTGTTGATTACACAAAGTGTTTGGGAAACAAAAATGAGCGCCCTGAGGTAATAATATAAAGCTTTTTCATTTTCCCCTGTAAGTTAATATTATTTTATCACATTTTTAGGTAAAGATTCCACCTCCGCATATGGACCATAAAACATTTGTCAGATTGACTGGAGAAGATTTAATTAAAAGATTTAAATCTTTTGATAATCTTTTGGTTAAGGAAGGCATTACCGAAGAATTTTTGACTTTGTACAAAATATGGAGTTATTTTGAAAAACCAGATTCCTTTCCAGATGATAAAAACGTTGTCTTCGACGTGAGAGATGTGCCAGAATCATTTGAAAATCAGGTATGGAACGCAAATAAGGCTGAACCTGAATTAGATCCATCTGAGAACCAACCTTCAAGTGGACCAGAAATTAAAATAAATTTGGATGCTAATCCATCTGAGAATCAACTTTCAAAAGAACCGAAAGTTAATATAATACAAAATATTGTCATAAAACCTTGTAAAGATACTATCTATAGTTTGCCATCTACTAGTAAAAATATGACTGACTACTTAATAGTTCCAGAAAAACCAACAAGAAAGAATAAACGTAATATCGAAAGAGTTTCCTTTGCTATAACATCAAGAGAATATCAAGAGAATTTTGAAAAAAACGCGCCTTGAAGCTAGAATTAGAAAATAAAAAATTGGAAAGGAAACAGAAAAGAGAAGAGATTGCAGCCGCAAAAGTTTTAAAAAGACTACGGACAAAAATATTTCATGTTTTGTATGCAAAGTTCGTACAATAAAAAATAACTTCCTAACATGTAATAGCTGTAAGAAAAGAATTCACCGACGATGTGTTCCGAAAAAATATAACGAGCATGTTCCTGAAAAAGATGATGAGGATTTATTCATGTGTCATATGTGTTATACCGAGGAAAGCGATGATGATGTTATTTCGGATATAGAAAGTGAAGAAGACAGCGAAATGTATAATGAAAAAGAACTTGACCGCAGAATAATTAAAAAATTTAAAGAAATAGAAAGTGAAGAGGATATTAGAACAGATGATCAAATAAAAACTGACAGCAAAATGCGTAATGAACCAAAAATGGGAAGTGAAGAAGATCTTAAAGACTATGGAACAAAAAGTTGGCCAGATGTCAAAAGATGCAAATGACGACATGGACGTCGACGAACTATTTAATATGTACCAAAATGAAATGAAAAAATATAACTAACTTCCTAAATGATTTATAGTTTAGATTTTGGTAATAAACGTTTTTCAGCACTGATTTCAACTCTTTATTTTGTTTTTAATCATAACTTTGCCAGTGTCCAATAACTGAAAATTTTGTGTCCAGTAAATGAATTTTTTGTCCAATAACTAACTTTTAGGAACCTTTCCAGATATTCTTTAATTTTCTAAAAGAACTCTAATATAGGAATTATTTAAAGCCCGTAAACTTAAAATAGGATATATGTACTAAGATCTGGCATAGGCAGAATAATATCCGTTGAAAAATACTTCAGTGGCAGCGACCTGAAATTGAAAAAAGCTTAATTGTCCAATAACTGGTATGTTTACCCTATATTAAACATAATGAAATCTGTTGAAAAAATTATTGAACTAAAACAACTACAAAACAAATTAGTTTGCTTTAAAAATATAATTATTTTTACCCTTATTTACGTTAATAAAATAATACACTTTCCAACAAAATTATCGAACATGCTCGATTTTTTCATAATCTCTAATAAAAAAATACCTGAATTTAAATTGCCATATCTATTTAAATAATTAAGTTATCAAGACGATTAAAAAACGAAAAAGTTAAAGAAAGTCATTACTTTGGCAAAATCGTTGTTATCTACTTTTACAATAGATCCTACAGGGTGAACAAAGTTTTTGAATAAAATGAATTATTTTATGTGCTGTTAAAAAGTGGTAATGTAATTTAAAAAAATTATACCCCTATTTATTTCTAATATTTTATAATCATATACTTAAATACTCCCTTTTAACACCACATTATGCAGAGCGATTAGAACTTATTCATTGTTTTCAAAAATTTTTAATTAATTGTTTACAATATATATCAACGGTTACGCCAAAGTTATAATTTGACCTCTTCTTAACATTTTCTGTTTTTAATTGTCTTGATAACTTAAATATTAAAAAATATATAGTCATTTAAATTAAAGCATTTTTGTATTGAAGCTTGTGAAAAAATCAAGCATGTGCAAAAATTTTGTTGGGAAGTGTATATGTAAATGGCCTTTTGTCGCCATTGGTGTTAATATTATAAAAAATAATTAGGTTTGTTAAAAGATAAAAATGACTACTTTTTTCATGGCCTACCTTCTAGTTAATAAGAATGAAGAATAGCATATTAGAAAGCCGCTTACAGACGGGTGTATTGCGACCTGTAATGCAACATGCAACGCAATAAGAATCGCTGGTTTAAACGGTTGCACTGGAACGTTCGTCGCGATCCACTAAAATGTCTATTTTTTTGCATTTGAAAATGTTTTAATTTTCTTGTATAAGTATTAATACATTTTCTAGCCTTTCATAATAAATTCTATGTTTGTAGCTTCTTAAAAATAGAATAGGAGGATTTAAAATGCACTTATAAGCGACCGTCCAAGGGTGTCATATCTTTATCCATAATAAAAATTTATATAACAAGTGCATAAAGTGATACTCTTTAACTCTTTAAATAAGAAGTTTGACAGCACGAGCCGTCAAAAGAGTGCGTCAATCTTATAAGTAAAAGTAAACATAACTTATGCATGTGTAGCATGCACGATATTTTTTAACCTCCCATAAAAATTATCCCAATTAACATTTTATACTTGTTTTATTTATTTAAAACTAATAATTAGCGGCCACTTTATTGCAGAAAAAAATAATGGCCTCCTTTTTTAGGAGATAATAACCCTCTTTATATCTATGCGCTTATTTATTAAAGAATTTCTAGAAAATTGCTGTACTTGCTTTTGTAAAAATAATACCAAAACAGTGAAAAATCCTTTAAAATTTCTTAACTAATTTAAATTCATTATTACTATAACGTTTTCATAGTTTTAAACAAATCTATTTGCAAACCGTTAAATTTTAAATTAAGTAACACATGGATTAAAAGAAACAATTGCAATATCAAAGGTAACCTGACGTTTCGATCAGTTCACGTCGCGTTTACTACTACATTGCATGAATTTATTTTATAATAATTTGTAGGAGGCATCGAAAACAAAATACCTATTTAAAGTATATAATAAAGGTTTAATTTTTCAACAATTTATGTAGTGTACTAAAACGAAGTACTTTCTCCTTATATTACCAATTAAAAAAAAAAAACAGGATGTTTTTACGGTCGTGAAAAACCATGCATAATATTACTATATTATTGAAGATATGTTCAGTAATTCGGCGGATTCATTTGATGGATGGTAACTGTTTGGGTACACGCCAAAAATTAAAATAAAAAGTACCAAAAAACCAAAAAAATTTAACAAGTAAAAAGATTACTAAAAATCGACGTTTCAGTGGCAAGTCTGCCACCGTTGTCAAGATAAATTAAATAAAATTATTTAAAAAAAAATAACCATTATTAAGGTTTTAAATTTTGAAATTTTCTCTTTTTTTTTATATTCTAAGAACGTTTTGACATTAAATGTCAAATATGTTTGTTTGGTTATAGTTTCATAGTGACATAGATAACTGGTTGCTGGTGTATTTATTGTTTGTATTACAAAAAAGGTGAATAGTTAGTTAATTTTTAGTCTTCCTAAAGATACTTCAGTATCAAGCAAAGGCAACCAAGTGTTATTTAAATTAACCGAAATTGATGCTTTACAATTATCTTTATTTAATAATATATACGACTTTCTTTGATTTTGTGTTTTAGAACAAATTTCCTTTGCTAAAATGCTCGAAGCATCCCAATAACAATCATAGAATAAAATGGGATGCTTCGAGCATTTTAGCAAAGGAAATTTGTTCTAAAAAACGCAAAATCAAAGAAAGTGTGTATATATTATTAAGTAAAGATAATTGTGTAGCATCAATTTCAGTGAATTTAAATAACACTTGGTTGCCTTTGCTTGACACTGAAGTATTTTCAGGAAGACTAAAAATTAACTATAATACTATGACACTATAACCAAACAAACATATTTGACATTTAATGTCAAAACGTTCTCAGAATGTCTTAAAAAAACAATAAAAATTTCAAAATTTAAAACCTTAATAATAGTTAATTTTTTTTTATTAATTTTATTCAATTTATCTTGACAACGGTGGCAGACTTGCCACCGAAACGTCGATTTTTAGTTATCTTTTTACTTGTTAAAATTTGTTTGTTTTTTGGTATTATTTTAATTTTTGGCGTGTACCCAAACAATTACCATCCATTACTATATTATGTCAAATAAATATATGGAATTTAAATCGTTTATTTTTCAAGAATATGCCAATAATATACAAATAATTTAATTTTAGGTAAAACTTAAATAACTTTTAAACTGCTTTACAAAATATCAGTAAATGATATATTTTTAAAAATAAAATATACAGATTTTTATTCTTAATAAAATTATGGGGGTGTTCGATTTAAAAAAGTTAACTTATTAATTTCTTTAGGCTTTTTATGTTTATTTGTTTTTTTGTTATGCCTTGAAAAAAAACTTTTATACATAAATTTTTTTTTCTATTTCTTTTGTTTATTGTAAAAAGTTAGTCTTAAAATATAAATAAAAACATTGTACGTCCCCTGCCAATAAAAGTTAAACACAAATTATAAAAATTGTCTGAAAAGTTTAAGAAAACCGTAAAATTAAAATTTGTTTATAAAAAGCACAAAGAGACCGAAGTTCGGCAAAGTTTTTAAACTTGAATCACTACTTGAATTACAAAAGAGATGGATCGGAATACTTAATAATTAATATTTTTTAAAAAGAACCCAACCAAAAAATTACTGGGTAAATCAAAAGTCTTACAAAGCTTATTTACTTATAGTCTATAAAACTTTTTTAAAGTACATCAGGGTCATCCAAATTAAGTGTCTGTCATTGGTTAGGTATCTCTTTTAACTCAAAAATACAAAATAGCAAAAAGTAGCATTTTTACGCTTTTTAAAACCAAATATTAGAAAAAAAATACAATCGGGTTTGAAAGTTATACAGCAAAATAACCTATTTTAAAAGAAACACCTTGTATATGGCCATAAGATAGATTTTTTTTTAAATCCTTTAAAATAATTTTACATGTTAAATATCCTTTTTTATAGCTTTGGCAATATGCCCATCTTTGGAAGTTTGATAGTAAATTGATTTTTTTTGTGTAAGACACCTGATTGTGGTATCATCATTAAACATTTTTTTAAAGAACTTTAGGAGAATAACCATACAATCTAGTGATAAAGTCAGAGTCTCAAACTTGTCAAATATGTATTAAGATTTAGGTGACATGTTTCGCCGTCTCCGGCATCATCAGACCTAAAATAATTTATAAAACCTCGTTACACGAGAAGTAAATAACAATAATAGTAACAAAACTCACCTAACTATTTAAAAACAACAGTAACAATGACATAACAACAAAGATAAATAATTAATACAAATCAGCTAAGAATCGAAGAAGAAGAATGAGGTTGAGTTAGTTAATACAAAATGTATAGGTACGGTAAAGTGGTAGGTAGACATAGCTTTATAAGGTCGCTCTAGCACAGGCCTAGTTTATATTGAAGAAATAGAGGAATAGCCAATATGACATTCGATCGACTAATCGAAGGTCAATTTTTATTATTGTTTAAGGTCATTAAAATTAAATGAGGTTCAGAAGCGAACATCATTCACGCGCGTAAGAATGCTGTTTTGGCTTTCGAAATTTCAATTTCTCCAGTAAGTCAACTATTCCTTGTCACACACATGCAAAACTTTTATATTGTCAGGTGTTTTGACGTGATGTCCCTGATGTAAGCAGGTGTTCGCAAAGCCGAATTAGTGACAGAGACATCAGTGTTATTATAGTTTTCGTATTGTTTTACATGTTCTCCTTACTCTCTGTAGATATTTTTTCGACCTGACTGGCCAACGGCAGTACGGACAGTCGTCACATTCAAGCGAATATACACCAGATTTAGAAAGTTGGTCTACAGGATCCTTCGACCGAACCAAATGTTTTTTAATGAATTGTCCGTCCCGAAAGCAATAGAGATCCCGTATGGTTTAAAAAATTTGGCCAGTTGATCTGAAATCCCACCAAAGGCAGTCATAGAACGAAAGTTACAAATTTCTTTAGTTGTTGAACGTATTATATTAGAGGACAATTTATATTTGTTAAGAAATTTGAAATAAATTTTATTAATTGTGTTTGCTGGAAAACCGTTACTAAACGCTAATAATTTCAATGACTTTAAGCTGCTTCTTAAAAGCTTCATCAGATAGGAGTAAGTTGAATAGCCTGCATAAAAATAATTTAAAAGCCGCATATTTATTGACTATAAGGGAATTTGACTAAATTGAATAATGTTGTCAGTTGCTGAAGGCTTTCTGTATACCTCAAACTCAACCTTGGCACCTTTACGATGCAGCAGAAGATCTAAAAAGGTAATTTGCCATCCCTCTCCACTTCCAAAGTAAATTCTATTTGGATGTAACGAGTTAACAAAATTAAGAAAATCGGAAAGCATCCTATCATCCTCCCACAATATGCATATAGTCGTCCACATACTCTTATATCTCAGTAAACAGCATGAAAACCCGCTAGTCATAATCCTCTGCTGAGGTTTTTATGCATAACTTGGAGCAGAGGATTATGACAAGCGGGTTTTCATGCTATTTGCTGGGATATAAGAGATATGTGGACGACATATGCATATTGTGGGGAGGGGATGATAGGATGCTTTCCGATTTTCTTAATTTTGTTAACTCGTTACATCCTAAAATAGAATTTACTTTGGAAGTGGAGACGGATGGCAAATTACCTTTTTTAGATCTTCTGCTGCATCGTAAAGGTGCCAGGGTTGAGTTTGAGGTATACAGAAAGCCTTCAGCAACTGACAACATTATTCAATTTAATTCAAATTCCCCTTATAGTCATAAATATGCAGCTTTTAAATCATTTTTATACAGGCTATTCAACTTACCCTTATCTGATGAAGCTTTTAAGAAGGAGCTTAAAGTCATTAAATTATTAGCGTTTAATAACGGTTTTCCAGTAAACACAATTAATAAAATTTATTTCAAATTTCTTAACAAATATAAATTGTCCTATAATATAATACATTCAACAACTAAAGAAATTTGTAACTTTCGTTCTATGACCTTTTTGGTGGGGTTTCTCATCAACTGGCCAAATTTTTTAAACCATACGGGATCTCTATTGCTTTCAGGACGGACAATTCATTAAAAAACATTTGGTTCGGTCGAAGGATCCTGTAGACCAACTTTCTAAATCTGGTGTATATTCACTTGAATGTGGCGACTGTCCTGCAGTCTATGTTGGCCAGTCAGGTCGAAAAATATCTACAAGAGTAGGAGAACATATAAAACAATACGAAAAATATAATAACACTGATGTCTCTGTCACTAATTCGGCTTTTGCGAACCACCTACTTACATCAGGACATCACGTCAAAACACCTGACAATATAAAAGTTTTGCATGTGTGTGACAAGGGAAATAAGCTGGACTTACTGGAGAAATTGGAAATTTCGAAAGCCAAAACAAGCCCCATTCTTACGTGCGTAAATGAAGTGTTCACTTTTGAACCTCATTTAATTTTTAATAACCTTAAACAATAATAAAAATTGACCCTTCATTGTCGTCGAATGTCATATTGGTTATTCTCTTTATTTCTTCAATATAAACTAGGCCTGTGCTACCGGGGCAACCTTATAAAGCTATGTCTACCTTACCGCTTTACCGTACCCTATACATTTTGTATTAACTACTCAACCTCATTCTTCTTCTTCGATTTTAGCTGATTGTATTGATTATTTATTTTATTGTTATGTCATTGTAACTGTTGTTTTTAAATAGTTAGGTGAGTTTTGTTATTTTATTGTTATTTATTTCTCTGTGTAACGGGTTTTATAAATTATTTTAGGTCTGATGATGCCGGAGACGGCGAAACATGTCACCTAAATTTTAATATATATTTGACAAATTTGAGACTCTGACTTTGATCCTTAAATTGTAGTTAAATCTATGTTGAGTCTCTTTGAGAAAATGGACAGATTCTTAAGTATTTAGGAGAATATTACATTTATTATATCTATCTCTAATATTTTTGGAAACAAGGCCATTTAAATCTTAAAATAATGTTAAATTTTTGTTTCATCATAGCTATTAGCAAAAAGTTTGGTGTTAGAAATAAATGAAAGGAAAAAATATCCAATATTTTCAGTATCCAATATTTTCAGCTTTGATGGCTATATTTCCAAAACTATAAAAGATAGACACATCAAATAATGTGATATTTTCTTAAAGCTCTTTAAAATACCTTTTTAATAATTATTTTATATACAAGGTGTTTTATATAAATTAATAATAATCACGTTTACCATCAAACTCCTGAGGATTGCAATATATTTCTATAAATAATTGGATATATTAAATGGAAACTTTCTTAAAAGACATTAGAAGGTCTTTCTTATAGTGATAAAAGATGTTCCATGTAAAAAAAGGTTATTTTTAAAATTCAATTGTAATTTATTTTTCTTATCTTTAGTATTAAAGAACGTAAAAAATGCTATTAGTTTGTTAATTTAATCTATTTCGTATTTTGACTAATACCGAAGTTACCAATGTCGGAGCCTTAATTTGGATGACTTTGTATAGTTAAGTATAAACTTAAATATTATTAAATATTTTAGAAACAAGTTATGTTTAGGCATAAAATAATTTTTTCTATATAAAAGTTAACATAAAAATAAAACTTTAACTGTCTCCAGTTTTTTTGAAGTGTACAAATAACTTAATTTTATGGGTGGCAAAATTAAAGTAAAATCCACTGTTTATTGATCACTTTTAACTCTATGTTTAATATACTGCTAAGCTTAAAAACAAAATATCTTATTTTTTCATAACAAAAAACTTACCTGCCTTTTATGATATTGACTGGGACCCTCTCCAGTGGCGAGTTGTACAGATCCAAAGTAAACAAACATGTAAAGCAAGGGTCTATTACCAATGACGGAGCCTTAATTTGGATGACTTTGTATACTAAGTATAAACTTAAAATTATTAAATATTTTATATAATTTTAATTTATACCTGCGCATAAAAATTCAAGAATGATCTCGGAAACAGTAAGATATACAGGGTTAGTTAAATAAGGGCGATGTTGCGCATTTCTATGCCTAAAAATGTTATATTATAAATTTACAGCCGGTAAAAGTTTACCCAAAAACAAAATGAAACTTTGCAAAAATATTTTAATTTTTTGTTAATTTATTTAAAGATATATTTTAAAATAAACAGCACATTATCATTGCTTCTTTTTTTGCTCTAAAAAATGATGCCATTAAACTTGGGATTCGATATTTCGTCTTTGAGCCGTCAATATCAACTTTGTTTTTTTTCTATTGGGCGAAATAGTTTATTTTCTTTACCCCAATAAAGTTGTATTTAAATTGTAAATCTAACACCTTTATACAGCATACAATTATGCAACGTTTCGAACAAAAAAATCATCATTAACCAATTCGCCATTAAAAATTATAATTTTATCTCAGTTGTTCAGGAAAATTTTAGCATACATTTTTTATAACTGCTATACTTAAACAAGTTTTATTAAATAATTGTTATTAAAATTTTTCTCATATAGCTTGATATTAAATTATATAAAAAAATAAGCAGTAATAAAAAAGTAGTATACATCAAATGCAAACAAAAATTTAAACTTACGTTCTGGATAAACTGATAATTTTTAACGTCAAAATAGTGAATGATGGTTTTTCTGTTCAAAACGTTATTTAAATGTAAGGTTTAATATGTCGTTGAATTTATAATTAAAATACAATTCTATTATTGTAAAAACAAAATATTCAAATTATACAGAAAAATACAAAGTTTATGATGGCGACTCAAAGTAAATAACATGTAAAGCTATTATATAAACAACTTTGTTGTTCGACGGTTAGATACAATCTCCCGTTGATACAGGACTGAACAGCATTAAGGAAGAGTTGCGCATTTTTATGCTTATTTTATGCATAATTAGCATATACAACGTGTCCAAGATAATAAGGGTTAGTATGAGCATCATAGAAAAGGTAAGAGGTACGAAGTCGGTTGAATTAGAAACAAAGTTTTATATGCCCAATAATATGCCGTTTAGAAAGTTTAAAAATTCCGAGTATTTTCGGAGATATCCGGAAAAAAAACCAAAAATTAGAAATTTGTTTTATTTTTTTTTCTGGTCCTATTTAAAACTGGATTTAAAAATAAATTTTACCTTTGCATTGCCACTTTTTTACTCTATCTAATGGTGGTATTTTATTTGAACTGCAACGCTTTGTATTCCTAGGACCATCACCAACTTTATTTTTTAAATACGGTGCCGATATTCTAATATCAAGATTTTAAAGCCAATTTTAATACAAATTCAATGATGTATCACACTTTAGGGTTTGATCTTAGTACGGACCTGTATTTTTAAAATTTTTGATAAAAAAATTAACTTTACATTTTAAATTATTAAAACACTTTAATAAACCAAGCAGAACATAATGAAAATCCCCTAGCATCACTTACTTGCATTTTTAAATACAGTCCTAGTATTTTATTAATAAAATTTTATACCGTAATACGGCCCTGTACTTTTAAGAATTTGATAAAAATGGTAAGCTCCACATTTTAAAGTTATACATAAATTAAGTAAAAAATAATAACTAAAAAATTCTCAAGTAATAAATGGTCAAATGATTCACTTATAAAATAACAATTTTTGCACAAAACTTGTTTCCGCTTTTTATATTTAAGTTAATTTTTTTGCTTTGTTAGCAAGCATCTTTATTAATTTTTATCTGTAATTTATCTAAATTATCAAAAAAGCGTTAAAGAGTAAATATTTAAGTTGGTAAAAGATCATTTGTTTTTCTTAAAATTGATGGTATGATGACCCTAAATCTGCGCAAATGCAAAACAACTTAATGGGATTTTGCATGATTCCGCGATAATGATCATACCGTCATATCGTCAATGTGAAGAAAAACAAATAATTTATTACTAATCTAAATATTTGTTTTTAAAGCTTTTTTGATATTTTAGATAAGTTACAGTTCAAAATTATTAAGTATGTTTTGCTTGTTGTTAGATTTACCCAAACAGAAAAAGCTTAAACAAGTTCCGCATAAAAATTGTCATTTTATAAGCAAATCATTTAATCACTTATTATTTCTGTATTTTAGTTTTTACTAAACCAATGTATTAGTTTAAAATATAGTACTTACTATTTTTACCGAATTCTAAGAAATCCAGGGCTGTATTACGGTTAAACCGTAATGTTAATTTTAAATAAAATTGACTTTGAAATTTTAATATTTAAATATCGGAACTGTATTTAAAAATGTGAGTTGGTAATGTTAGGGGGTTTTTGACAAGTTCAGCTTATTTTATTAAAGTAATTTATTAACTTAAAATGTAAAGATAATTATTTTTATTAATTTTGCCAAAATACAGGTCCGAAATAAATTATCATATTAGATTATCAGGACCGTATTTAAAAATATAAAGTTAATGATGGTCCTACAAAAACGAAACGTCGCAGTTCAAATGAAATACCACTATTAGATAGAGCAGAAAAAGTGGCAACGCAAACGTGCAATTTATTTTCAAATCCGATTTTAAATAAGACCAGGAAAAAATTAAAACAAATTTTTAATTTTTCGCTTTTTTTCGGATATCTCCAGAAATATTCTGAATTTTAAAACTATTAAAACTAAATAATATTAAGCACATAAAACCTCAACTTTGTTTATATTTAACCGACATCGTGTTTCTTACCATTTACAAGATGCCCATACTGGCCCTCCTTATCTTGGACACGTTGTATACGTATTTGTAGGTAAAGTAAAAATTATGTTTACCATTTTTTGAGAATTATGTGGTCATATTACCGACATTGTTAAACGTAAATAAAATAAATTTAAAAATTATTTAAAATTCTTTTAAATAGTTTTTTAATGGTGATATAATATATAGGATGTTCCACCTAAAAAGCTTGCCACTTTATTTTTGTTAATTTTTTGATCTTTATTTGTTTTTTGGAAATACTTAAAAGATTATATAAAAAAAAGGTTTATATAAAGAGTTTTTCTTTCTTGTTTTGCTTCGTTGTGGGTGAGTGTCGAAAATTTAAATAAAAACGTTGTACGAAAATCCTAACATTAATTAACACTGTTACAGTTTTTTGATATCCTTTGAGGGCCTACCAGAGTACCGTGGGTGTCGGGTTATTAGATGTTTAACCCATCGTTCCCCCTGTTTCGTCAACGTTGTCCAAGCACTAAAAACATGCAGTTATGCATTTCACAGCACCTTTTAGGCAACGCAGTAGTGCCACTACGAACGTTATTTTAAAATAACTACTAACTTAATATGTCTCCCCTGCTGGGAATCGAACCAGCGACTTCTGGCTTCGAAGATCAAAGCACTTCCGCGGCACCGGGAAGACAGTGCACAACCAGTGCTTTAAAGAGCGTGTTTTTTTTTAACTAAAATAGGTTATTCTTATTATAAGAGCGAAATTAGCTTAACAAAATTTTATGTTTAAAAACTAAAGAACATATAAGGTACAGAATTAATTTAAATCGTATCATGTTCTATTGCAGGCTTTTTATCCTTAAAAGTTTTTTCAAACTTTTAGTGGACAAATTAAAGTTTTAATTTTCACATCACCAGCAGGAACGGCAGAAGCTTTGTAAACTTTAGAACCCGGCGAAAATAAAAAATGCGCCAGAGTAAAAATGTGCCAGAAAGAATGATGGATTAAAACGCCCTTTCAAGAAATGAGGGTCGTGCCAAAATACAGAACATAGATGTATTTACCAAAGAATTAAAGTGGTCTGTTGGATCAACAAAAGTTTCAGTATTTGTTTTGCGGTATTGGAATTTTGTTAAAATTAATCGTGTTTTCTTTTAATCCAGCTTTGAAGAGTGAAAAGTATTTTTCAAAAATACTTATATAAAAGGCAAATATAGAAATGAATTGTGTATCGGATATTTCTATATTTTAATTTAGAGTGGGTTTTTAAAGGTTTAGAACAGGGATCTCGAAAACCGCTGCAGCTACAAAGCTGGTTAAATAAGAAAAGAATTAAAGTTTTTGGAACTTGGTTTAAATTAATTTTTAATTAAAAAAAAAAAAAATCGGGGCTTACTGGATATTTAAAAAAAACCATTTATTTCAAAATGTGTTTTTCCTTCATAGCTTAGTTAATACTTGAAATAGAAAAAGGATAAATAAAACAATTGTAAATAATTATTTTTAACGGTGCAATACATAACATGTCCAATTTAATAATATAAAATTAATAAAAATTAAAAAGTAAATTAAAATATTTCTCCCTGTAGAGCGAACACGCCAACATAAGAAGTTCTGGTTAGTTCTTTTACACAAGTTTTTAAAGAAACAGCGATATATCGATGTCGATAAATACAGCTTTTGCAATTTTTTTTTATCTTTGGACAAAACACGAAGACTTAAAGCCTAAATACTAACGTACCGTGGGTGTCTTAAGCGCGGTAAGAGGAAATTTGTTCACACGGGACTTAAATACTTGAAGATTTGGGGGGAAGGAAAGTCCTCCGCGGGCAGCAGGTTCCACAATCTACAAACTCTAGGGATAAGAAAACGAACAAAGTGAGAAGTTCGGGGCCTGTCCAGTTGGACCGTATAGGGATGAATACGCGCGGAACCACGAGTTTCTCTGTTGGGAACCGTGAGTGGAGGAACAATACTGGACAATTCTTCAGAGCAGAAGCCATGGAAAAACCTATAAAAAGCGATAAATCCCCCACAGCCCGACGATGGGCAAGAGAAGGAAGCCTTTCTGTAAGTGAAGGATCATTAATAAGACGAATAGCTCTTCTTTGAATAGAGTCAAGAATGCTTGGGGTTGTAAGGGACGCCATGCCCCAGATATGGGGACAATATTCCAAGAGAGGTCGGATTTGGGACACATATAAAGTGTATAAATTAGAAGCGAAAAAATACTTTTTGGTTTGAAAGAGAAATCCAAGCTTTTTGAAGCTGCCGTGGCTATAGATACTATGTGTTTATGCCAGTTAAGGTTACTTTCAAATGTGACGCCCACAGGATTGAAGGTGTCTTTACTCTGTAAAACTTGGCCGCTTATAAGTAGAGGATGAGTATTTGATGACTCTTTTCGCGACAAGGAACATGATTGTGTTTTGGATGCATTAAAATGGACGAGATTTTTGGCGCCCCAATCCAATATTAAATTAAGATCCTGCGAAAGAGATATCTGCATCGCTCTGCGTTTGTTTTCCAAGTCAGGTTTAGTGATGGATTTAGGAACCTGAAAACTGGAGTGTAGGGTACTATCGTCGGCGAAACTATGAATGGAATTAGTCGTGGACGAGAGAAGGTCGTTGATGTGAAGAATAAACAATGTAGGTGCCAGAACTGAGCCCTGAGGGACTCCAGCATTTACTTGGTGAAAGCTTAAAGAATGGCCGTAAACAAAAACTGATATACGTCGATCAGATAAATAACTAGAGAGCCAAGTACTGAGTTTAGTTGAAAGACCATAGGAGGGAAGATTATTAAGAAGTGCGGCATGCCAGACCTGGGCAAAAGCTTTGGATATATCAAGAGCAACGATCTGGGACTCACCTAGAAACTCCAGAGACTTATTCCAACAGTGTGATATAAAGGAAAGAAGATCTGCTGTAGATCTTTTGTGGCTAAATCCATACTGCCTGGCATGCAAAATTTTGTGTTTTTCTAAGTACTTAAGAATTTGTGAATTTATTAATTTTTCCATTACTTTACAAAGAACTGAGAGAATTGAAATTGGTCTATAGTTGGATGGAAGGGATTTAGATCCTTTCTTGGAAATAGGTTGAACACGTGCAGCTTTCCAGCTCTCCGGAAAGATACCTGTGTTGTAAGAAATTCGAAAGGGCCGAGTTAAGATTGGTGCAAGTTCTGAAGCACATTTTTTTAAACGATTGTCGGTGATAATATCGACTATCCGATATATCGAAGAGCAATATATCAATATTTGAAAGAGAAAAAATTATGGCTTTCCTGGGTATTTTTAGATTTGAAAACAAAACAAGAAATAATTTTTTTGGCCGAAAAAATTGTGGAGCAAAAAAATCATCACCTTCAAAAAGGCGCCCTTTTTGGTAATTTTGTGTTTTTACGTCCCCGTTTCACGTTCATATGTGCTTTTTACGCCTTGTCATCCACAAAAATAATTGGTCCCAAGGAAAGGTCGATATATCGAAAATATGCAATATCGATATATCGAAAACCTAATATTGATAAGGATTATCCATATTGAATTTCCGATTTATCGATATTTAAAAATAATCGATATAGCGTTGTAATCTCTAAATAATTAAAATTTAACTTAATTAGACATTTTCTGGTACTTGTTATGAATAATAAAGTATGATTTTTTTTAATTCCAACGAAAAGCATTTTTCATGAGCTTTCCAGAGAGGTGCCGCATAAGATGTGTTGCCATTTAAGATTTTAAAGTAACTGGTGGTGCAGCTTAGGGGGTTGATAGAGGTGATTCGAAAAATACGTCATTTATATTTCTTCTGGGTATTATAACAACGTTTTGTTTTCATTTTTTATATTTTTCGTGGTCAACAACATATAGCCATTGTAAGTTTTAAAAAACACACCCTGTATAGTTTTGGCCAAACAAGTTTATTTGGATACGCATTGAATTAACGTTATTCTGTTTAAATACGTTAACATTATTCAAAATAATAAAAGCATTATAAGAAATCCAATATGGTACACAAAGTAAATAAAAATCGCAAAAAAATTAACAAAAATTAGAAAAAAAACCCAATTTAATAATATTAAGCGTTATTAAAAATTCCTAATATATTTTCGTCACCTATTGATTACTGGGAAAAGTAAAGTTTAAAAATATATATACTTTTTTTTATTAATATTTAATTTATTTTACTAATACTAGGTATGTAACTACTATTTAGTTTCCTTAAAATTAAAATATACATAATAGAAAACATTCTTGTCTAAAGGTGTGTGTGTGTTTGCTAACAAAACAAAATTTATTCATTAATACATTAAATAAAATTTCAGTTTTATTAACTTTTTATTTAAGGATATTTAACTAGGTAGTTAAAACACTTTTAAATTTTTTAAACTATTATTTTTGCGATGATAAACAACTTTGTATATCATATGACAATTTTTGTTACAGCTTTTAACACTTTAAAAAAGCAAACTTATTTATAAAGAATAATTTTCATCTAGTTAGGTCCATACCTGGACACAATGTATTTTGTCGGCTTGCTAAATTACTTAGTCCCTGGATCAATAATGAAATAGACTTTAAAATAAAAACACTTTTAAAAACTGATTAGGAAGGTTCTTTTTGACGAGTCTACCACGAATATTAAAACCGCCATATATGGAAGCGGCGCTTTAACCCAGCCTGTCAATGACAAAAGTTTCGGGTGTCGGACTGGGCGAACGCGTAACTTTTTTGTCGGACAATTTTATCACATTATTAAACATTGTGCCAAAAATCGTAACGGTTACAGTCACGTACCGCACCTAGTGGGATATCCAAAACATGTGTTTGAGCCTTAGGGTTTTATGACTGGCCCAGGGGCTAACTCATTTAGTAAAAAACGACAGTTTTTAAAAAGTGTAATTTAAAAAAGGCATTACTTTTTTAAATAATTCCGTTCAAAAAGTGAATAAATGTTTTTGCTTTGGAGTTAAAAATGACAACAATAATAACGTATTATAGTTTGAATACATAAACAAAAACAATATTGTTATTTTTCAAACCGAAGATTTACAATTTTGTCCTAATTACTCTTATTTCTAACTAGATGTTGGAAAACTTTTTGACGCCGGTGTAAAGTTTAAAGTTGAACATAAAGAGCAGTAAAGAGTCTAACTAACCAAAACTCTCTACAGTAATTAATTAATTGATTATAAGAAAAAGTCGTCTGCAAATCGTTTTGTCCTAGTAATCGATTAAAACTTTTGTTTGATTAATAAAGCGATATAAGCTGTACGGGTAATAAAGTGGTTAAACCTCTTTTTGAAATTGGAGCTTTTGAGTTTCAGTGTGTAATAACACTGACAGGGGATATTAGGCGAAAACAGCATGCGTCAAAACTTTTCACAATACGGTGGTAGGGTAGTAAACCGAGTTTTTAAACTTATACCCAGAAGGCCCTTCAATGTTTAGCCGCAAAAGATTTTGAGGTAAAAGTAATTTTAAAATATTGTCTGTGGTGGCGCTATCGCATTGTAAGAAGTGCTGTAAAATACAAAAATCATTGGAACTTCCTCTTTTGTCTCATCAAATAATGATGTGAATAATAACTTAAATTTGTACTACAATTACAGCACAGCGTAGCTTCGAGAATTCTTACCAAATTGGTCGGTTATATTTTTAATGCATCAGGAGTAGGGCGTAGGTCGTTCGTAGGTCTCTTGTGTTACGGGTTTAAAAGTAGTTGTTAATTACTGGTGTTAAAAACTTACGACAATGTAAATGTGGTTAAGAGATATGCATAAAAGGTAGTTTTAATTGTCCGAAATGTTTGTATTTGTCAATTTTTATTATGTTGTATTACTACACATTTATAGAGATAAAAATAAATTTTATCTATAAAAGTTTTATGATTTTTAACGTAGAATCCATTGACGTATTTGTATCTAAGTATCTTATAAACACATTGCATTTTTTCGCGATATATAAGACCTAATATCTTGCATTGTTTTTACACAGAAAAACTAAGAAAATAAAATAAAAAAAAATAATTGGCTATGGATAAAATTATTATTAATTTATTTTTAAAGAAATATGTATAACGAAAATCCAACTTGACAGAAGAACTAAAAGTACCTACTAAAAAAATTATTAACCGACACATTAACAACCACAGAAAACGGACTTATTTCATTGATAGCAATCTTAACAATACTTATCTAATATACCCTTTAAGTACATTCCTCGCTGATGCAATAATTAGCAAAATGTGCTAAAATACTTTCCATTCTGCTCGATGCGTTTTTAAACTAATCTTGTAAATGAACCAGTGGCGTTATAGATGTGAAAATCTGTGAGTATACTATCTAGTTCAATTTATACAGAAAAATCTTAAAGTATTAAAAGTGCACCAAATATTTACATTTTTTATCGCCTTTATTTTGATTATAAGCTTAGTCCCAAAATTCATCAAAACAGGAAGGAAAGCCTTGAAGATTTTAGTGGTACTTGAAGATACTTGTTTGGTTGTGTGGTAAATGAATATATATATTCTCTGTGCTTGTTATTGTTTTATGGTAATAAATGTTGTAGTATTTTGTCAATTTAAGTTTTCTATACAAACCCATGCAAAAAAAAAAATATTGATTTAATACATAGCCAACTATTTATTTATTTATTAAGAGGAATATTTATGTAATCGCAAGAAAAAATACAATTATTTGAGATGATTAAATACAGTGTGTTTCATTTAAAAATGAAGTTTTGGTTGTAACTTAAAATTAAAACATTTATATTTATTTTAAGTACGCCACTACATTTTAAGTAAGAAGTTAAAAATCCTTTGTAATTGAAATTTCTTTTTATCTTCATAAATGTCCGAGTAATAAGACATATTAAAAACCAATGAATTTTGAGAATCACTCGGTATTACCAAATTCAATTAAGTAAGCGTAAACAAATGTCAAAATTTAACAGCTCTCATTTCGTAACTATTGTTAAGGGTCAGTGTAACACATCTATATGTAGTGTTATGTTCGTAATGATAATTTACGTTATTAAGCCTTAAAATATATAGGAAGCGTCGTAAAAAGTTGTGTTTACTTTCGACAGTTTTAACTTCTAACCTATTTTGAATTAGCTAAATAACATTAAACAAAGAGACAGTCTAACTAAGTACCGGCATGTAAACATGGGTGACTAATAGTGGTTGTTTTGTTATTGCATTACTGGCCGATATACCAAAACCTATTGCTTATGCAGTATATTAAAATGCTTGTGTGTAATAATTTGTTTTTTTTAAACAGAAAAAACTTATAATAAATGAAGCACCCTAAGATTCTAGTATTTTTACTTTGTAATTTTTAAGTTTTATGTTTAATTGAAAAAAAACACAAAAATAAAAATTAAAATTTGTTTAATGGTAGCAGCAGCCTGTTCTGTAAAGTTTTTAGGTTAACTGATATAAGAAATAAACCAGACTGAAAATGTGTCGGTAAAAGTGATGGATTAAAACGCTTTTTATCTACTTTCAGAAATTAGGGTCGTGCCAAAACACAAAACAGAAATGTGTTTGCTGATAAATTAAAGTTCTCTTCGGTCAGAAAACTCCGGTATTTGTTATGCGGTGATTAAAGTCTTGTTAAAATTAATTGTATTTAAAAGAAGCTTGGTATTTAATTATACCAATTATTAGGGTTAGTTTTTAGGACAATATTTAAAACATTTTTTGTTAAAACTATTAAAAGGGTTTTAAAAATGGTGCTTTTATAGTGACCGGTATAATTGTTATATCGTAAATAAATTATTTTCTTCTTCTCAAAAATTCTTATTTTTTATAAAAATATTGGCATCTGTTTAAACCTACAAAACACGAATTAAAATATAAATAAATCTTAGCGTATACGGGCTAGATGCAAATTTAAAAATTTAGGATAACAGAAAACTACTTTTTTTAAAACTTAGAACTAAATATTATTTAAAAAAATGGGGCACTAGCAACTTTATTTTTAAAATTGGAAAGAGGGGTTATGTAGCACCTCGGAATTTTTAATTCTTTACTTACAACTGTATTATAGAACATGGGTTACAGAGTTTTGAACAACCCCACCTTGCATAAATGGGCTCTCACTTTCTACAACATTCCGGCTTATTGGCTTATCTAAAAATTAGCGGCGCTTTAACCTGCAAGCCTAAATTTACCAAATTGACTATTGAATAAAAACACCAAAAATTAAACTTTTTTTTGCTTTTTTTCTGTAAAAAAATTTGGTAGTTTTTGATCAATGATAGTTCATTTCATGCGTTACATGTGTTAAGTGTACCCTACAAATTTGAAGTCATTTGGTTAAGCCGTTTTTGAGGTACGA
This sequence comes from Listronotus bonariensis, assembly GCA_014170235.1. Taxonomy (NCBI): domain Eukaryota; kingdom Metazoa; phylum Arthropoda; class Insecta; order Coleoptera; family Curculionidae; genus Listronotus; species Listronotus bonariensis. Next base: position 24,201 of record JACEGR010002607.1, on the reverse strand, counting down.
TGTTTGAAAAACAAAGTTTTGAGAAAAACGCGTTTAAAGTTGAACGATGAAAATCTTAACTTACCCTCAATTGGCGATATCTGGTCGATAGAGTAATACTTTTAATTAATTAATTACATTAGTTTTATTAATTTTTTTAAGCCTGTAAAAACATGTATAAGCATACATTTGTATAAAAGGGTGACAGGTATGAAGCCGACTGTACTCACTAGGCCCGACTCCGACTGCACAACTCGCCGCTCCAAAGAGCTCCTTCTTCTAACTTACAACTCAATGTTATTAAAACCGCACTGCTTGTACATATACAGTATTGAGGCAAAAGTTTAAATGTTTTAAGTCTGAAACTGCTAAGCCAATTTTCGAAAACAAAGTGGCGTCGAGTAAAGAATCAAAGGTCCTTTGAAATGAGGTGCTGCGTAAACTCCTTTTTGAATTGAAAAAAAAAAAAGCTAGTGCCCCCTTAGCACTAGGACAGAGGAGGAAAAACAGAGATGCTTTAAATTTTCTCGAAGTAAAATAAACGTTTGAATTTGAAAAATAAAGCTGCCTTTTATTTTTAAAAATTTACACTTAGATACATTGCGGATACAATTATTGAGTCGGGTGTATCCTAAAATTAATATGTGGACATTTTTATCTTTGTTTTGCCTTGTGTAAAATAATATGTGACTGTTTCTGTATCAATAGATTTGTGTTTAGTTTAATAAAATAAATATAACCAAAAAAAAAATAGATAGGGTTTACAATATTTCATAATACAGGGTTTTGTATAACTACGGTTTTAAACTTAGGGAGATGGTACCTAATTTCTCTTAGATAAAGGGCGTTAAAATTAAAAAAAAAAATACTAAATATCTTAAAAACTTTTAAACCGAGGATTATTGGTTTAATGGGTCTAATAGTATCTTAGTGGGTACCACACAGCAAATATAAGTAAGAAAAAGTAATATGACACCGACTTTTTATATAGTATTTGTATTGTTTTTAATTAGGCAATTAAAATAGCAACTTTTTAGTTTCTTGTATTTTTTTCGTATCTTGTTTTGTTTAAAAAAAGCTAAATTAAGGTCACTTTAAGTCATTGTAAAAATTATCTCTAGATAACATAAAACAAAATCCCATATTAAAAAATTAACCATTTTGACCTTAGTAAATAAGAAAAATAACGCTTTTTGATAAAATACAGAATTGCTCATTTATTTCAAGGCAAATATTTGTGAATTTTTAATTTTGTTTTTACATTATATTTTCTATAGGTACTCTCTAGAAAAACATTAAAGTGTTTTTCACCACCTTTAGTTTTGTACCGTTGTGAAGAAACACCTGTATAATGCATTTTTTATATTTATTACTTTTGTAGTAAGTTTTTTTCTATGACAGTAAAAAAATTGACATTGTATCTCTGTTAACAGATACTAAAGTATGACTTTACATAAAATTACTTTTTTTCCGTGTAAAGCAAGTGAGGTATGTTTTCCGGACAGGGATATACTGATAATATAGGGTAGATTTTTAATTTAGGAATATATTATTATACAAAATTTACATTTTCTTTAATGGTCAAATTACAATCACATATTTTTTATTTTTATAGTATTCAAAATAACTACTAAACAAGGATTTTTAGTGTTTAACTTATTAATTGAAATCTGTCAAAGTCAAAAAATTACATTGACAGATATTTAATAACTTCTTCTAGGTTTCTATAGTAATGCAAGGACTAATTATTGTTGTTTTAAATACAATAGCCGACCAGTTTAAAACTTCACATTTTGCATAAGTTTCTGACTCTAATATATTTAAATAATATGTTTTTTATAACATTAAGTCGTTGTTTTTCCCGTCACAGAAAAAGATAGTGTATTAAAAACGACAAAGAAAAATAGATTTTAGCTCTTGGTTTACTGTCTCTCTTCGCTTCGCATCGGGTGACAATACAACCTCGAGCTAAAACCTAAAACTTTTCCTTGTATAATAAATAACTAAAGCAGAATGCCGCGCTTGTGGCTGCTATGGTTGTATCGGCAGCGTCGATCATCGGAGTTAAGCAGTGAAAAGCCCAGCCATAACTTGGATGTGTGACCGGGCCGTCGTTGGTTTTGGGCAACGGCACGCGGTGTTCTGCTCGGGAGTGAACGAACGGACCGAGCAGCAACCATTCGAGTTACGGAATGCATGGTGTGTGAATGGGGAGAAGTAGGGGTCAAGGTACAGTAACCCTTTAGGCTGCAATGCACCACCTACGGGGGCGGTCGTACGCCCGAGCTGAGCGTCAAAACATCTATCTTTACACAAAAATTTTATTTTTATTTTGGTTCAAGAAACAAATGTGTTAAAACCTAAAAACTACTTTACAATACATGTGTTTTATTTTTTATAGGCCTGACATTTGTTTTTCAAAAATAAATAAAAAGCATTTCAATGCATCACTCTTCTTGACACACACATTTTCAATCCTGTTTTCTATTTATGCCAGTTTAAAGCTTTTAAATGGAGCGACTGCGTAAAATAAACAAATTCTAAACGAAATATATTCTCTTCACGGTTTTCAGGCATACTTAAGTGGATAAAAACCCCACTACTTATCATGAGAGTATGATAAATATGGGTACTTATATGTACATAATTTAAACCCTACGTAGCTTATAAATTATACCTTGCGATTTACTGTACCCGGCAAGCTGGCTTTTAAAATATTTTGCAAGGATTATCTGGTCCCTTTAAATCTTATTTTAAGTAAATTGTGGCTAATTAGAATTTTAAACTTTGGGTAATATAAAAGATAATAATAACCTATATTACGTTAAGCTAATAATTCTAATTTATATTTGCTAAACATATTTCTGTCAATAATTATACCGGGTGCCAACGAGATTACCTTTCAGCTGCCATTTTTTTCTTTATCGATAATAAATATGATTGTTAAAACGAACAATCACTTTTATGTGCCTATAATATAGTTCCGGCAAAATAAAAGTATAAATGGTCATAATAAAAATAACTATGTAAAAAAACACGCACCAAAAGAATGCGTTTGAGGTGAAGGTGATTTTTAAGGGTAGAAAGTATTTTCGCAATTGCAAGCTAAACATAAATCCAATTTAGAATGTTAAGTAAAGTTGTCGACATTAAAAAAACTACAGCTTATGTAATAGCTATTTTTACACTAACCTCAAAAATTGTCGAGAAAAGTAGAAGAAACTCTTTTTCTATTTTCAATTTTTATCTTTTACAAAAATAGCCTAATAAAGCTAAAATTTAAAGCAAATATACCTTATACCATATTTTAATATTATTTATTTTTTTCATTAATAAATATCCAGCCGGTTTTATAAAAACTACCTTTAAAAAAAATGATGATTTTCAACCGCCATTTTGATTCAATTCAATTTTTTCATCAAAAATGGTACGCTAAGGGTTTATTTATTTATTTTTTTCTTTAATTTTATTAAATACAGTAAAAATATATATACTTCGATCCAAAAAAAGAAAAAAATAAATAAATAAAAATTAATTAAAAAACATAAAATACATTTGTCATTATACTCGTAAATTGTGTTACATTCAAAAATGATTTTTTTTATTTAATTTGTAATTTTAAAAAATTCTTAACGTATTTAAAAGTATAAAAACATTTTTACATGTGAAAGTTGGATTACTGGTATAACAGTGTGTCCCAGGATGGGTGTTACAAGAGGACAAATAGAACAATATTTTTAAATTTTAAATCAGCATTTTAGGAAAACTGATCGCATGGTCCAAAACTAAGAATTACAATATTTTACTTCGATTGGTACTATACAGGGCGAGTTATAACTTAAAGTAAAAAAATGACCTAGAGAAAGGTAATTTTATAGAACAAAATTGTTGTAGAGTATTAAATTTTGTTTAAATTTATAGTTAAAGCAATAAAGTAATTAAAAAACTTGTTGGTATTTTTAACAGTTTAAATTAAAAAATTAATTAGTGGGCCTAAATGGGGGTAATTTAAAATTAAATTAAAATATTTTTAAGACTTTGGTCGCCGTGTCGAGTATTTCAGTGCTACAACTGGGACTTTTTGAGTTTAAATAAATATGTTAATTATTAAAATATAAAAATTTTGTTGCATTTGTATTCTTGTAACACCCACCCTGGAACACACTGTATACTTGTTATAAAACTTTTACATTTTAAAATGCTTTCAAGCTTTTCATATTATTCTAAAATTCTTCAAAACTACAATTTTAATAAATATTATCATTTACAATTTTTTTTTCAATGTTTTTTGAATATAGTATATATTTTTTGTTGTTCTTATTAAAAGTTGACACAAAAACAAAAAAATTAGACTCTTGGCGGACCATTTTTAATAAAAAGAAAAAATTAAAATGGCGGTTGAAAATTTTTATTCTTTTTAGAGTAAGTTTTTATTAAAACGGCTGGATCCTAATAATAAAAAAAGAGTATATTAGGAATAGTATAAAGTATATTTGCTTAAAATTTTAACCTAATTAAACTTTTTTGTAAAAGATAAAAACTAAAAACTTTAAAAAGTATTTTCTATTTTTCTCAAAAATGTTTGAAGTTAGCGTAAAAATGGTTATTACATAAGGTAAAGGTTTTCTTTTGTCGATACCTCTTATATTTAGCTTTTTTAACCGAATTTATTGTTTAGCTTGTGTTTGCAAAAAAACCGTTTTACCTTTAAAAACCACCCCCTTCACCCACTAACGGATTGTTTTGATTTGGAATTGTTTTTCTTATATCGTTATAATACATTCAACAGTATACCAATAGTTTGCTAAAAGGCATTTTTTTGCAATCAGGTATTTTGCCCGGCCTAATAAGCTTTTACAAGTTTCGGATTTACCGAACATGATGTGAAGTTTTGATATTTTAAAGGAACACCCTCTATTTTTTTATTTCTTTGTTCATACACACAATTTATCGTAAGAACGTAATAGGTAATAAAAAAAAATTGGTGAAATTTTATTTTTAAATACACATAATTTTTTAATTTAGTGAATGCCATAATTATTTTACGATACATTTTAATTATTCTCTTACACTTTTAAAATATAGGGCTCTAAACCTATTTTTTCCGTGACGGGAAAAAAATTGACATTGTATCTCTCTTTACAGGTACTTAAATGTGACTTGTCATATTTTTTTTCCGTGAGAAAAAGTAAGTACTTCTTTTCGGGCATACATACACGTAACTAAAGGTAAATATACAGGTTTGGCGAGTTGAATCTAACGGATTGCGTTTTAATGTATTAGACACTAATAGATAGAGAGTAGACAGAGAACGACTGCATAGGTAATCGCCCACCGATAGGGACGCCGATTCCCCGTACTGCTATTACTGTATCCGCCTTCGTACCAAAGGTTAAAATAAATTGTAAACATGATCGGTAACACGTACTTGGTATGCGAAGAATTGCAACCGAACTTTGACCGGACTGATAAGCGCAACGACGACGCGATAGCCGCCCTGGGTGGAGCCAAAACTTTGTTCTCGCTCTACTCCGTCTTTTTCTTACACATTGCCTAAAAATCATATTCAAAACTTTTCAACCGCCGAACGTGTATATAATTTTAGAGTTTTTTTATATTATTAATGTCAACACAGACAAGATAAACTGACAAAAAATTAGACGTAAATCGATGTTAGTGCCATAAAATCCAAATAAAGATATTCCTTTAACCTAATTGTATGTAAAAGGATTTATTTTAAAATTTAATTTTAGTTACCTTACAAAAGTGTTATTTTACTGTTATTTCTTTAATAAGGTTTTTTAAATTACGTAAAAAAACTTTACCACTAAACAAAACACTAAATATACATTGAATAATAATAGGTGTAGCCTATTGTTCCGAATGGATTAAATTAAATGTCAAGTCTGGTTTAATGGCAATTCCATTTTTTACTTGTAACTTTTTGGCCTTATTCTTACAAGAGATGCATTATTTAGAAAAGAAAAAAACCGCTTGGAACTTTGTGCAAACTTTGTGGTTAGGTTATAATGTTATAAATTTACAAATCAGGGTCCCGCGGAACTTTAGACACTTCCATGTGTTTAATGGATTGCCTATTATTATTAGAGGCATTTGCTATAAAATAATAATTATTTAAAGCCTATAAACTAATAAACCCTCAAACATAAAACTAAAAATAATATAATTAAAAAAAAGATAATGTGTATTAGCACTGGTAAGTCAAAACCTTTAGTTTGTTAAAAATAAACTGTAAATATCGTATTATTAAATATCATTATGTATTACATTTGAAATTGCAATATTGCCAAGTTGCTTGATTTTAATTTTAATTAACCCAAATTTTTAAAAAATGTCATTTACTAAAAATATAGCTATGGAAAATAGATTTTACTGTAAGCTGACTTAGGAGCTTTTGTTTCACGATGCACAGATCACGAATTATTGACTCATTTTATATATCTATGAATTAAAAATATTTGCTTTAAATTAAATTTTACCGTATCTTCTGTTTTACTAGTATTGAAAATTTCCCTAAAGAAAAAATGTTAAAAGTTAAAAATACCTTTTAAATATGCAAACTTGTTTAGAAAGAAATACTTTATTTTTAATTTTTGTACGCGATGATGGTAAAAATTTAAATTTGTACATTGATGCATACTTATTTTAAAACATAATAAAGTGAGTCTTGCTTTTTATGATTTTACGATTTTCTGTCAAAGAGGTATACAGTAAATTAATAAAAATCGTCTTGCCTTATATACCTAATCCCGACTTACTAAAGCATAAGAGTTACGGCCGTATTCACTAAGCTCTGACAAATATTTATCATACTGATAACCTGCTTTTAAGCAGGCTATCAGTCTAATTAAATACGGCCATTAATTAAGTTGCCCAAATATTATTCGTTATGTGGCAATGGTTAAATAGCTAGTTACTGATACATTTTTAAGATTAAAGGCAAATTATGTTAACTTGAAAACTGTTTAAATACATTTCTTTTTACACCTAAAATAGGCTTTATTTATTTTGTAAATTAAAAAAAAACACTCTCAAATATAATATTAAGGATGCATTTGCGAAACTTCTAGAAAATTTTGTGTCTAAAAGTTATACCTCACATTAAATAATTATAGTTCGTAGTAATTAAACTGTACAAAACTTTCCGAAAATGTTTTACCATTTTATTTGTGTCTATTATAAAACCTCATTTAGAGCAGCGGTTTCAAGAATGAGCTCTAAATATTTAAACAATTCTGTGTCTCCCAGAATGCAAAAATACAAACCAAATTAATTTTGACAAATTGCTATGTAGTAGACCCACAACAAGTTTATTGTTTGTAGTCTTTAACGAACGTGACGCAATGTGGAAAATAATACACCTAAACATTTCCACCAAAACAAGAAGTTATGTTAACTTATGATTATCTTCTTGTAAGGAATATGGCTAATTATAACTTACGCCGTTTTGTAGAAAATAGGGTTTTGTTAGATCCTTAAATAACATTACTTTATGAATGTAAGCTCAATGCATGGTATTAGATTTATTTAAATAAGTAAAAAAAAATTAAAAAAAAATGTTTAATAGTTTATCTTAATCAATTGTGCATAACTGAGCAGGACGAAAAACATAAATTATATAGAGTGACTTCCTAAAAATTTTAACGGCTATTTAGGGTAGTTCTACCGATACCGCAAGAGTCAAATGAGTGTTTAAGGTAATTTGACTACCGTGGTATTTATATTTGGCAACGTTGCGTAAAAACAATAGAAATCATACGCAGAAATTCTGCAGAAGCATCTTTAAAAGGCGGCGCGGCGAGGCGTTGCAATATGTCAGACACATAGCATATTTTTCTCAATTATTTATTAATTACATCTATCACAAGCTCTGAAAGTCGGATTTTAATTAGCTAAAATGTTCAGAATTATTTTTCTTCCATTAATACAACTTTCATTGAAACCTAAACATCAGTTTTTGTGCAGTAAAATAAAATCTGCGATTTCCAATAAGGATCAATGTTAAAAGCAATAACTTTATAATATTTATATTTTTTTTCAGTTTTCTGTAGACCTTTAAAAATTTAACTGGTTGATATTCTTATTATAAAGTACCAATATGCTAAGTTTCATAATTTTCTGAACATTAATTCTTGCACCGGTAGTACTACCTTAAATAAATACACATAGGAAATACAAAAAAATAAAGCTAAATTAATAATATATAATTTAAATATCTACATTAAAAAACAATTAAATATCAAAGACTAAAGATAAAAAAAACAGTTTTTTGTTGGTCATTTTTTGATATTTTTATTTAGAATCTTAAGAAAAGTTTTTATTTATTTAAAATATACAGAAAACTGGTTGTTAGTTGTTGTATCTTTATTATTTAATTTTTACTTGTACTTTTACATCAATAAAATCTTTATAGTTTAATACACAATTTTTGTATTAATTTTTTTTTCTAAAAACCTATATTTTTATGGATAAAGAACTTTTTTGGTTTTGGTAAATAAATCCGTTAATTTTATTCTATTTCCACCTACACAAAGGTTATCTTATATTTTTACAAACCCTTCCTTTGCCTATCGTAGGATTTTCCTCTGGCCCCTCCCCCTAAGTGTCTCACGTAATTTATGGACGACCCTTAACAGTCGCACCAAGGACATATTAGTGTATCCGGGGAATATAAGGTAGGGGGGTCAGTGAATAACCCCAGCTTTTTTCTCTTAGATGTGGGGTATCAGCGCTTAACCTATAATTTTGGAAAAGGAGTTAAAAACTTTTATAATAATTACTAAAAACCTATTTTTATTGCAGCATTATTTTTCCCCCATCCCCAGTTTTTTCATAAAATGAGTCCCCGCAGCTATCCTAAAATTTTCATTAGTGCGTTTGTTTGATATTTACGCAACACATTTATTTTCTAAAGATCAATTTTTTTTTAAATTTTTATTTGTTTAAAAAATTTAAGAAGGCACACGTTATAGAAATCGCCTACATATCTTCTTTTATATAAATATTGGCCCTTTTTTTATAAATCGTTACCAAAAAAGTCATACTAATATTTATTCATAATGTAAAAGCTTTATTTCGTTTTGGTCTGCCAGCTTCTTTGTCCATAAAGCAAACCGCTGCACCAGAAAAATAAATTTAAACCGGAATGTTAGGCTAATATAAATCCCAACAAAAGCAAAAAAGCCATTTTGCAACTGAAGGAAATATATTCGAATAGGACTCGCAAAAACTCGCGGCGCGTTTGCATTTCCGTATAGTTTCAGTTTTCTGTTCAGTGAACAGTAAAGCATTATCATAAATCTAATTGTCTGTAAAATTTAGAAATTCTCTAAAACAATATGTTTGGTTTACTGCAGGGTATTGTACTTGGGCTTTATTTGACGAAGACTATTTTGGTGGTAAAAATATACAGTACACTAACTGATCTGGATGGATTGACAATGGCAAAGAATACATACTATACCATAAAAGCTCACAAGTAAGATTACAGCGTACACTGAACTCCTAAAATTTTAGTACCTAGCCTGACTACCAGATAGCGAAAGTAGTCCAATCGACCAACAGAAACTCGACATGGGCATCGACCAATTTTCTGATTGGTCCGGTGCCGGCTTTCGCCATCTGGTGATCAGAGTAGGTACTAAAATTTCGGGTACGCTGAAATCTCACTTGTGGGCTTCTATGGTATATGTATTCTTTAACAATGGTTTTAACTTGCGCGAAATGAAAGTAACCTTATACTGGGTGTTTCTAAACAAATGCAAAAAGTACATATTACCATGGTAACGGGCGCCTTTTCCATTTGTGCGATGTTTAACGCCACGCCCGTAAAACGTACCGTGGCAAAAAGTTATATGCGCCTATTGAATATGAATGATAAATGTAAGGTCACACGCATGATTTATAATTTGGAAAATTGTTTTTACCGCAATAAGGAAAACAAGAACAACCTTTATTTTTAATTAAATTACATCATTAAGCTGCCAAATTATTGAAGGTCTTAGTTAACATTAAATATTCTGGTATAAATTACAAACTTATTGTAAATTTAATTCAAAGATACGACATTGAGTGCATGTGTATATTGCTTCTGTAATTATAGTGTAAGCACACAGGATACAACTTAGCTTATTTGCTTTAATTAATGTTGACTGCTTTTAAGAGGTTTATTAAAGCTGGCTTAGTTTAAACATTGGTCCCAATTAAATAATTAAAATATATTTTTAATTATTTTTATTTCTCCGTCTTTCCTTAAATATATTTTTGCAGACCTAAAATGTATGCAAGTATTTTAAGATTTCTTACTAAATAAATAATAACAAGTTTCAAGAGTTCGTAAACTTTTTTTTATCAGGCTTTTAAATTTTAATATTGCTTACTTAACAAATATTAAAGCTATTATTAATTACTGATTCATGTTCTTTAAATGTAATTACTTTAAAATTATTACCTAAAAATGAATGTCAAAATATACCTATAGGTAAATATAAAGACGTTTTCAATAAAAAATATATACTCTTAAAAATCACAAACCTTCATTTTTATTAATTATTTTTATTTTATTTATCTACAACCATGTTTGAAATAGTGACATTTCCGACTTTTTAAAAGTTTAATGGTGACACTTGTTTGACCTTTACTTTTATCTGATGTGGATCAAAAGTTAGTGAGAGCTAATGAACCCTTAAGTAAAATTAGACCTGTAAGGCTGAAAATTTGTGTAGTAGTATATATTGTTCCAAACACCTCGTATAAAAACACGTGCCTTCGTTTTTATACCTTTATTAACAATGTAACGTAACTATGGTTACAATAACGGCAAAATCTTAAATTGTCACTGTCTCGAAGTTTACAGCACAAAAGTCGAATATGTACTAACTAACCCGAAGTTTCCCGTCGCCCTTTTATAGTATGGTGGAAGAGTAAAGAATGATCTAGAATATTCGAGAAATATCGTGAAAATTCCATAGTACATGATGGCATAAAAGTTATTAAGGGATAATTCGGGCGTTTTCCGGAAACCTTCGAAAGTGATGAAAGAACTTGGAAAAATTAAGGTAAATTATTTAAATAAATTAACAAACTAAATTAAATGATCCTAACTCTCTAAAATTCTATAACCTAAACACATTTTTGAAAGTCTGTAACATTGCCCCCTTCCAAGTTTTGATCGTCTCGATCAAGTATCTTCACTGTCTTGATAACGGCTTAGCCTTTCTAGATGTACTACTTTCATCTTTGCCTGTGGACTCTTCTGTATACGGTACACCAGATCATTAAGCCGTGTCACCACTTTATATGGTCCCTCCCATGACTTCTGTAGTTTCGGTGAACGCCCCAAACTTTTCACCGACGACAAATCCCTGATGGTTAGCTTTTAAGTCATAGCGGGATTTCATACGGTCACTTCCTTTTTGTAACTTGGTGCGAACCTCTTCATGTATCCTCTGTAGCTGTTTACTTAGTTGACTTACATAGTCTTCTGCTGGTTCTTCATTGGTGGAAGGTCGTCCTGTAAGCAAGTCAACTGGAAGGCATATTTCCGCTCCGAAAATGATTTTAGCAGGTGTTTCGCCAGTAGTTTCGTGAATTGCGGAGCGGTATGCTAATAAAAACGGCTGTATACAATTATCCCAGTCACTTTGTTGGTCATTTACTTTAATTTTCAGGTAGTTATCAAGTGTTCTGTTAAACCGCTCTACCATACCATCGGACTGGGGATGAAGAGGTGTTGTTCTTGTTTTATGGATTCCCAGGAGATTACAAAGGTTCTTGAAAAGATCGGACTCAAAGTTTCTGCCTTGATCGGAATGTATTTCTCTAGGAACTCCATAGCGACAAATCCATTGTTGAAATAATACATCGGCAATAGTTATAGCTTCTTGATTTGGGATTGGGTAGACTTCTGGCCATTTACTGAAGTAATCCATCGCTACCAAGATATAGCGATTCCCTGATTTACTAACTGGAAATGGCCCTGCTATGTCTATGGCAATTCTTTCAAAAGGTGCCCCTACATTGTATTGCTTCATCTTGCCATGGCTTCGTGTTTTGGGTCCCTTGCTGGAAGCGCAGTCCTTACACCTTCTGCACCAGTCTTTTACGTCTGCACGGCTTCCCAGCCAGTAGAACCTTTCTCGAACCTTTTCAAGAGTCTTCATAACTCCGAAATGGCCACCTCCTACACCATTATGCAAGGCTTGCAATACTTCAGGGATCCTTTTGGTTGGTAGGATTATCTGATGTTTATGGGTTTTGCCGTCAGAACTTTCCCAGACCCACTTCTGACACCAAATGTTCCAAAACACCTCGTATAAAAACACGTGCCTTCGTTTTTATACCTTTATTAACAATGTAACGTAACTATGGTTACAATAACGGCAAAATCTTAAACTGTCACTGTCTCGAAGTTTACAGCACAAAAGTCGAATATGTACTAACTAACCCGAAGTTTCCCGTCGCCCTTTTATAGTATGGTGGAAGAGTAAAGAATGATCTAGAATATTCGAGAAATATCGTGAAAATTCCATAGTACATGATGGCATAAAAGTTATTAAGGGATAATTCGGGCGTTTTCGGAAACCTTCGAAAGTGATGAAAGAACTTGGAAAAATTAAGGTAAATTATTTAAATAAATTAACAAACTAAATTAAATGATCCTAACTCTTTAAAATTCTATAACCCAAACACATTTTTGAAAGTCTGTAACATTATTATATTGTATATTCGTAGTGTCATAGCATGCAAAGTACAGAAATTATTACCTGGCAGGCATCCGCCGTGCACATCATCACCCTGTATATTTTTGAAAGTTTCAAAAATAATAAAAAATAAAAAACTTGGAGCTGTAAGCTTAATACTGGTGATATACAAGGTAGTTTTTTTATTAAGTCACCCTGTATAATATATTACCATTAAAATTAAGAAAATACCACATTAGGTACATGTTACTTTATTTGTTTTGAAAATATGGCTGTTCAAATCAGCCAAACTATTCAGTTCCCCTGGCAGGTACTTGTACTCATCGAAAACGCCTGATTTTTTTTTTTCAAATCCTACTATAAATGAACTAAATCCTAGAAACATTTCAAGCTTACAGCTCCAAGTTGTTTATTTTTTATTATTTTTTTAAACTTTTAAAAATATACAGGGTGATGATGTGCACGGCTGTTGCCTACCTGGTGATGAGTTTCGTACTTAGCATGCTATGACTCATCACTATATAAATTTCCAGCCTTACAGGTCTAACGTTACTCGAAGGGTTCACTAGTTTTCCTACTAAAAAGGTAACCCAGGCAAGCATCTCAAAAGGTAAAATATTTGTGTTATACCACGATAAATAACTGGTTTTTACAAATTTAAAACCAGGCTTTTTATTTTATTTATTGCTAAGTTAACAAAAATAAAGTTTATATCGATTACTAGTGTTTTTGCCGGTTTTAAAATTATCTGGCTTCATATAGTAAAATTCATCCCTAAAAATACCGAAAAAGTAGCTACCTACTGTTAAAGCATAACGTAAACTCTGCTTTAGTTTTTAGGAAATTAAAAATTTATTGTGTATTATTAATAAAAAGTCAGAAGCCCGGGTTGTTCACAGGAAACCTAAATTTAGGAAAGCTATTCTTCATCGATAACAACAAACATATATTAAGTAAACGAAGTGCGAAAATACCCGCTATTTAAAAGCCATATCTAAAGCGCACCAATGCTGGCGTTTCAGGTAAACAACCTCGCGCTAAATTGCAATCAACTCAGTCACGGGTAACTGCTTTACCAGACTATATAAACTTAGTGGGAATTATTTTAGTTTACACTTAGAAAAGGACAAAGATAGGATAACCCCCAACTTTGTGCAAATATTTAAAAATAAAGAACTGGTTTACGTAAAATACCAGGGTATGCCTATCCCATTCCATAACTTTTTAGTATTTTGCATTATACTCTTTCCAAGTTATCATAACATATCGTCATCTTAATTGTATAACCACCTTACTCCAGTTTTATTAAAAACTGTGATGTCACCTTTAGCCTTATAAAATAAGGCTAAGGACAGCATTGTAATTATATTTTTATTAATTAATTAATTTTAAGATGATCTAACTCCTGTTTTTATTTAAAAATGTGATATGGGGACCTTGTCGTAAATACAACCTTGGTTTGGAACCCACGTAGGTCCCGCCTGGCTGACATTACCCAGATGTAAAACCAGGAAGCACAATAAGCCGAATTCCTATAGTGCCGGGTTATCCCGGCCGCTCTTAAACTAATCAACCAAGCAATGCCTACTGCCTTTTCATATTAGCGACAGACGAAAATGCAGGCGACGGACCAACGCTATCAAAGTGTATGGAGTCAAATGAAACCTTTCATACGCAGAGAACAGGGAAAGTCGGCAAACTCAAAGGCTTCGTATAATTTTTTATCTCTCTGTCCGTCAAAACTGACTTAGTGGGTAAGCGCCTTTACACACTAAGCCGGTTTTGACGAAAGAGAGATAAAATTATACGAAGCTTTGGTGCCGACTTTCACCGTTCTCTGCGTATGAAAGGTTTCATTTGACTTCACTTCGAAAGCGTTGGTCCGTCGCCCGTATTTCTCGTCTTTCGTTAATATGAAAAGGCAGTTAAGGCGCTTAGGTTTACAATTATAGCTGCACAGAAATCGCGATATTACCCGTCGATAACGGTTTAAAGTTTTTATATGTAACTTGGACAGAGTGAAGTTAGGCATTTAGGAAAAAATCTAATTTAATATTTTTTGAATTAAATAATTGCATTTCAACACTTTAATAAAAATGATTATAATTTTTGGAGAATACCGGCACATAACTATGAAACAAAAATAAAAGAAATTACAAATATCGTGACACGAAACCAAAAATAGCACTTTTAAATTATTATTTATTAATATTCAGGGGTGTTTCTGATATTCTAATAAATAAATAAAAAACAGGACATGACTACCATTATTTTCATTATTTTGTTTGTGGCAATTACAAAAGGTAATTCAGACTTGCCGGATTTATACCGTCCAATTAATATTTTACTAACACTGTGTGTCTCAGGGTATGAATATCTAAGTAAGTAACTAATTAAGATAAATGGCAGCATAGTGAAGTTTAAACAACTTGTTTGTTTAAATTATTTACCCGTTTGGTCATTATTTTACCGTGAATATACAAACATTCATAGAGCGTGTTTGTGCTATTCAAATAATAATTTAAAAGTAAAAAGCTGTTAAATTTAAAACCAAGCACCTTAATAAATTATATTAACTTTTTCTATCAACATGTTACCTCATTACACAATGTGTACAGGGTGTCCCACCGGGAACTGCCGGGATCGATTTCTCCAAAAGTACACTTTGGAAAATTTTTAAAATTTGGTAACATTATAAGTCAGTGCAGACATACGCTTAAAATATTTTGACAATTCTAGCACTTCCGGTTATACTGGAAGTTAATGTCAACTTCCTTATTTTAAATAGAACACCCTATGTATTATTTATTTTTTAGATTCTGCGTAAAATTCTAAACATAATTTATGAATAATATTATTTACCTAAGTCCAAACGTTTTTGACTAATTTTAAATTTTCTGTCATAAATGACGTGTGCAAGCCATTACATAACTATCAATTTCTTTTAAACAAACATTTTAGACTTTTTATAAATGTGCAGAGTGTTTAAAAATAATAGTTAAAAATTATAACGACAAAAACCTTTAAAGTCAATTTTTTAAATGGAAACCCACATCGTTTTTTAACCTTACATTAAAAATAAAAGTAATTTTGTATAAGGATGCCTATTTTAAAAATGTATAGTTTTCGATATATTAACGATTTAATATTTATCTATTCTAACAATGCATTTAAGTACGG
The DNA here is from genome assembly GCA_014170235.1 of Listronotus bonariensis. NCBI lineage: Eukaryota > Metazoa > Arthropoda > Insecta > Coleoptera > Curculionidae > Listronotus > Listronotus bonariensis. Next base: position 8,320 of record JACEGR010002607.1, on the reverse strand, counting down.
GTAGCTACAGGGTAGTTGGTGACGCCGCATTTTGTTGTCAAGGCAGGCCAACTAAAAGCAAAACTAAGCCGTACTTAAAAGCATTGTTAGAATAGATAAATATTATATTCTTAATATGTCAAAAACTATAAGTTTTTGTAATAGACATCCTTATACAAACTTATCCTTATTTTTAATGCTTAACAGGATAAGGTAAAAAAGATAGAAGTTTCCCATTTAAAAAATTGAGTTTTAAGATTTTTACCGTTATAAAATTTTTACGATTATTTTTGGCCACTTTGTATTTATTAATATTGTGAAAATGTCAATACAGTCTACAAAGTAGTTCTTTCTCTACAAGAAACCCAATCCCAACTCATATTAAAGGCTTTTGTTTAGAAGAAATTGATGATTATGTAATAGCCTGCAAACGTTATTTTTGACATAAAATTTAAAATAAGTCACAAACGGTTAGACTCAGGTATGAAACATTATGCATAATTTATGTTTAGAGTTTTACGCAGAATCTAAAAAATAAATAATAAATAGGGTGTTCCATATAAAATAGGGAAGTTGTCATTAACTTCAGGTATAACCGGAAATGGTAGAGCTGTAAAAATATTTTAGTTGTATGTCCCCCACTAACTTTATATTGTTACCAAATTTTTAAAAATTTTTAAGGCGTACCTTTCGAGAAATCGATTGCAACAGTTCCCGGTTGGACACTCTGTATGTTATAACAGATTTTTGCAAGATTATAAGTGGTTTACCAATAAGTTAAAATGATACTGTAGCAATATTGCTTAGAACTATATAACCAAACTACTATAGTTGTGTTTAGTGGTATTTGGCAAGTCATTAAGGAGTCACGCCATGTCAGGCATTGGTATAAGCAAAAGTTACGGGTCCCTTTAAAAGGTTACCCATAAAAACCTGCCATCTTGATATGTAAAGTACTATTATTTTTATGGGTAAAATTTAAAATAAATAGTGTTTTATTTTGTTAAAAAAGTCTTTTCTTCATCCAGGGAACCATAACATTTATATAAGTACATGATATATTATTTATAAAATCAATTTTTCGTTTTCCGTAAACGTATAATAACTATCATAGAATTAGCTTATAAATAAGTTTTTTACAGTGTGGACGTTAATAGTCCCGCCCCCACCGAGCTAACTTTTGTACCGTTAATTTTTAATTATATATAGATAAGGTTTGATATTTTTTATTATTGGTAATAAAGTATACAGGCTGGATTATTAAAAAAACAAACTTTCTTTTGACTTTAAAATTAAAATCAATGAAAAAAAAGTAGGAAGGCCACTAAATCTACGTAAAAATCCCTAAAACTTCTCTATTTACTTTTTTTTCTAGCTCTAATATTGGGCGAGTTACAAGTACCTGGCTAAATTGACAAAATTTTAAAAATACTCAGTTACTCCAAAACAAATCAAGTTAGTTATGATTTATTTTTACCACAGAATTTGTTTGTTTTATCTCTTTTAGTTTTAGCTATACCCTGTAAAGGCAACAAAAAGTCGACACCCTGTATATAGAAATAAGCATAAAGGAAGTGTAGAAAGCGTCCTTTAGTTAACATATAAAACTTAACATTATACGGTACACGTACATCATTATACTGAATCCGTGTTCTGATTGTTAATTTTTAAACAAACCTTCGAAATCGACCAAATAAAACACCTTCCTAAGTTCTATCGGATGGGTTAAATCGGATTCAGTATAACGATGTACACGTATCAATATGATGCGTCAGAAAACCCCAGATACCAAGATTTATTACAATATTCAAGACGTATCAAATAATATCAAAATAAGTTAAAAATATATTTTTTTAAACTTTCACACCCTGCTTTTTCGTTAATATTAACTTTTGTAATAAGGTAAGTTTAGTTAAAGCGCTATATTTTATCTTTGCAGTTCTCCAGTTAAATTATGGCTCATTACTTAGGAACCACCCTGTATTGCAAAGCCCTACAAATAAGTACATATGTATATTTCTTTGAGTTTTTGCCTTACTAAATCCACAACAATTTTTGTTTGCCATTAAACAAAGTAGAAAAAAATGTGCAATAAAATTTTATGGCTACGTATCTTATTTTATCAAGTAATCAAGCATAAAATGTAGCCCTCATGTCTCCCTGTGGTACGGAATCACTTTCTGGAGCCAAAAGAAAGTTTATTGGGCAATGGAATGTGTAAGATGTCATTTTAAAAAAGATAGTTTTCCTTTCTTATACAGTGTGGACGTAAATAGCCCCTGCTAAACTTTTGTACCCCTTATTTTTTCTTTATAAAATTTGGGTATGACTAATGAAAGGATATATATATATATATATATATATATATATATATATATATATATATATATATATATATATATATATATATATATATATATATATATATATATATATATATATATATATATATATATATATATATATATATATATATATATATATATATATATATATATATATATATATATATATATATATATATTATATATATATATATGTTTGAGCTTCCCAATCTTACTCAGTTAATATTTCCATTTAAACATTCGTTTATCACAAATAATATGCTGTTGCCGTATAAGCAGATAGTGTGAGGTGGCCATGACATGAATGGTAAATGAGAGTGGAAGCACTTTAGCACTTGTTTTGTCATGGCCACCTCACACTAACAGCATATTATCTGTGATAGACAAATGTTTAAATGGAAATATTTCAAAAGGTAAAAATATTAGGCATAGACAACCTTTTATAAAATTGTCTTAATTTTTAATGCTTAATAGGACAAGAATATAAAAATAGGTAGTTTCCATTAGAAAAAACGTTTTTCGCAATTTTAAATTTTATTTTTATCTTATTTTTCACGCACCCTGTATTAATTGTCATCGAAATTGCGTATAAAATTCGTTATTTGAGTCCTCTGCCTACAAGAAAGCTTAGTTGAAGTGAAAGAATAAATGCTTCTGAATGAAGAAATTGGCAGATATTTTACGGCTTGCAAAAGTCATTTTTCGCATAAAAATTTAAAATGACAAAAAATGTTAGACTTAGGTATAGGACATTATACACAAGATATGTCTAAAATTTCGTGCAGAATTCAAAAATGAAATAATATACCAGGTGTTTCATTTAAAATAAGAAAGTTGATACTCGCCCACGAATAATGAAACACCCTGTACATACAACATTTAAATAAATTAAAGGTTTGTTACACCCCATTAACTTTTGTATTTAACTTTTGGCTCCATCTGTTATAGTTTCTGAGATAAGGTAGTGTCCCAAGATAAACAGCCCACCCTGTACACACGTCACTTGCCTTATAACGATACTATACTTTTTAAGAGTTAATATGGTAAAACGCTACTCTTTCCAAATTTTATTTGCAGAAAGTGTTAATAACCAACAGGTAGAAAAAACGTATATAACAAAAGTATTAATACAAAGGATTGTTTTTCCCGCTCATTAGTTGGTCCCATGCGATTCGTCCCCACAGCAAACAAATACACTTTTGTATTTACACTCCAGAAAGGGGGTATAGAATATCTAGTCCCAAGTTTTTCAATACCTTTTGTTTGTGTAAATACCGGGCGTCTTTAGCAAGTTGCTTACCCCAGTAACGCCAACATACAAAAATAGTATATACAGGGTGATTCAAAAACATGTGCATTGCTTAAAGGGAGATTCCTTAGCCAAAAATAAGACAAAACTGTCATATAAACATGGGTCCGCAAATACTTTGTTTCCAAGATACAGGGCGTTTAATTTTTTATAATTTTTCTTTTTTTTTTGAATATTTTTAAAACTACACCAGCGATTTGGCTAAAATTTAGGACATAAGGTCCATTTATTAGTAGACATATTTTGATTAGAAGGAATTTGTTATATTTTAACCAGAGGCGTACTTGTGGAGTAGACACAAAATATTTTTTTAATTAAAACATGTACGCCACTGATTTTATTAAATTTTGATAACGCAATTAAATACTTTACTAAATGCTTAACAAAACTTGTCTTTTAGCATTTTATCTAATTTCGTTTGGTTTTCGGGATATTTGCGATTTTAACACGGGCTGCAGCTATTGACCTCCATCTACGTTAAGTTATAAAAATCATCAAAGAGTGCTTTAATTTAAAAAAGAAAAAACTAAAGCTCTTAGTCTTCGTCCTAAAGATTTTCGTACTTTTGCGCAAATAGTATGATTTTGTCTTATTGTTTCAAATGCCCCTCTATCCTATGTAACAATTCCTGCCTCGTATTCACGACTCTTTGTAAACAATTTCCTTAACATGTCCCCAGAGATAAACATCTAAGGGATTAATGTCTGATGTCCTCGGTGGCCATGCGACTGGTCCTCCACGACCCATCCAGCGAGGACCATACGCTTCATTTAAAAATCTTCTTACTTCAGCCGCAAAATGTGGTGGCAGCTCCGTCATGTTAAAACCATAATCTGTTATTGTTTCTTAGATAAAGTGGCAAAATATCGAACAATTCGTTTATTAAGAAATTGAGGTAAGACGCTCCATTTAATTTATTCGGTAGAACTACAGCACTTTTTGATGATTTTTATAACTTAACGTAGATGGAGGTCAGTAGCTGCAGCCCGTGTTAAAATCGCAAATATCCCGAAAATCAAACGAAATTCGAAAAAATGCTAAAAGACAAGTTTTGTTAAGCATTTAGTAAAGTATTTAATTACGCTATCAAAATTTATTAAAATCAGTGGCGTACATGTTTTAATTAAAAAAATATTTTGTGTCTACCTCACAAGTACGCCTCTGGTAAAAATATAGCAAATTCCTTATAATCAAAAGTATGTCTACTAATAAATGTACCTTGTGTCCCAAATTTTAGCCAAATCGCTAGCGTAGTTTTAAAAATATTCAATAAAAAAGAAAACTTATAAAAATTAAACGCCCTGTATCTTGGAAACAAAGTATTTGCGAACCCATGTTCATATGACATTTTTGTCTTATTTTTGGCTAAGAAATCTCCCCTTAAGCTGATATGTTTTAATCACCCTGATATCCTGATTTTCGTTAAAAGCAGGTATTTATACTGTTTATTTAATAGCACTCAATATTTTTATGGTAATACAAGTTGCCACAGAATATCCAATAATATTTATAATATGGTGTATATTATAAATATTATATTACTATGGACAATAATTTTGCCAAATTAATGTCCATATACCAATAATTTTATGAGGTAAAGTTTGTAACTTTGTTTGTAGGGGCTAAACTTCGGAAATACTAAACCGATAACAACTATTGTTTTTAAAATGGAACTAGACTACACAAGAGTGCTATTATACGCTATATTTTATTAAGATTGAAGTTTAGAGAAAACTATAATTATCGCCCAACGAAGTGGGCACGGGTCGACTAGTAGATAATAAAAAAAGTTTTCTTTTTTATCTTCTAGTAAACATTTTTAAATATCTTTTATTAAACTAATCAAGCTGTTTTAAAAATAATACATCAGCATCTTTTTTCGTTTTGACATTGAAAACTCCAGTTTGGGTTTTCTTGTATACAGAATCAGCTAAATAACATAACATATAGGCACTGTGAGGAAAAGAGACAATCTAACATGAATACCTGCATGTAAACATTTCTGATTGTATTAGTCACATACATCCTTTGTTGATGCTTTACCGCTCGATATCACGAAACGTATTTGCTTCAGCATTATAATATTATAAGTCACCATCAGATAATATTTTTTCAAACGTATACGAGGTTTCTTAAAAAATATAGGAGGAATGTACCTGTATAGAAAAATATATTTGTCTTTTAAATATGTTTAGGATTAGTAGTATCTTTTAAATATGCAAATTTGTTAAAGGAAAAAATCTGCGATATCAAGCGTTTGTGTGACTCTTAGCTATTTTAATAGTTCTTAAGCTTTCTTTACTTATTACATTTTGAAGTAAGTATGCACCACTGTACAAACATAATTTTTTACCGTTATCGCATAAACAAATAAAAGCAAGTTTTCTTGTAAACGGACAATTTTGCATTTTTAAAGTCGTTTTTAATCCTAAATAGTTTCTCTTTATAATAATTTTTGATATTGTTTGTTTTCAAGATACCTCGTATACTACTTACAAAAAAATATCTTGTAGTTGCATTTTAAGTTTTAAATCCATGCATTCCATAAGATGACAACTTTGGCGAACACACAGTAGATTGCGTGATAATAAGTTGTTGATATTTTTTTTTACCTATCACGGTAAGACACCCTCGATTCATTAAAAATAAATACCGTCAGTATTTTACTAAATCTCATGTTTTGCTTCATGACTCTCCTATACTTACCTTACATAAGATGGGGCTTCACTAAGCACTACCTAAATTTGACCAAGTTTGGCAGTATTTTATCAAAGCTGCCGTTTATACACATTAAAGAGTATATTTCATGTGATCATAAGAAATATTGACAGACGATTTAGCTCGTTGTAATTTCGGGGCCGAAGAACTTTTTATTTTTTTATATATTTTTAACACGCTTTTATTAACTTGGGTTGTAACTATCCATCTATCTATCTATCTATGTAACGGAATCTTTGAGCCTAATTTTACCAACTTCCAGCAATTCGATTTCTTTGAAACTTTGCACACGTATTAAGGACCCATGACAATGCAATAATCTGCAAACAGTATCCCGTTATCCTGGTTAGGATCGCCAGGATAAAAAAATTCCTTTATATTATAAAAACAACACCTGTGTTGCCATCTTTTGGCAACATCCCAAACTTTTCTCAGGAACTTTAGCTACTCTTGACAAAATGGCGAAGGACTTTTTAGTGAATAAACTGGAGCATTTTTACATACATACATACATACATGCATATCGAACTAAAAAATGAAAAATAAATAATAGTTTAAAAAAACTAAAAAACACGCTTTTATATGCAACCGAACTAAAAATTAGAAAATAATTTTTCATTAAAAAAAATATTGTCACTTCAGAGTAAAAAGCGTGGGGTGCATTTTACTATTTTTTCATAACTTTTCCCTCATAGATATTGGCAAATATAATAATTATAACATTTAATATATTAAGCACCCCACGCTTTTTACTCTGAAGTGACAATATTTTTTTAATGAAAAATTATTTTCTAATTTTTAGTTCGGTTGCATATAAAAGCGTGTTTTTAGTTTTTTTAAACTATTATTTATTAAAATAAATTTTAGGCTAGGACCTGCTACTTTAATATAAAGGTTGATTGCCACCTTATACGCCTAAACTTGGAAAATTATTGCTTAAGACAAATAATTAGAAATAAGGTTATTTAAATATTTTTACTCAGGAGGATAATCAAGTATTTTAAATAAAACAAAGTACGTCAATTCTTAGCCATAAAATAAAAATGAGAGATCTTAAACTACTTTCTTATACGAAATAGTTAGCTAAATTTTCTGTTCTCTGTAAAAACTAAACCAATAAACAAGTTATAATAATGTTTTTGTATGCCAGTTTATACTCTTCTATTAGTCGTGGTTTTTGTGGGTGTTTTTATTTATATATAAAGGATTAAAGCTAAAATATCGCATAAAGTTGATATACCAAAGTCTTTCTGACACAAAAAATGGGTAGCACTTGTTTTCAATTATTAGTCATTATTAGGCATTATTTGTCGTTAGAGTTCAAGTGCTTTATTTAATTAAAAGCTATTATATATCTTCTTAAAAAATATTTTAGTTACATGGTTTTATTATTAGTGCGTTTGCCCTTAACAATAATTTTCTGATTTTATGACATAGATTAAGAATCACTTGTATTTCATTAATGTTTAGATGATTTATGTTAAAGACTATATACGTATTATGTCTTCCTTAAAAGTAATTATTAGAATGTGTCATGTAAACAAGAGTCTAAATACATTTTTAGTATTTTTAGGCAAATTTTAATTAAATTTAAATTTAAAATATATATATTTTTAATTTAGGCTTTACCTTTACTAACGTTTTAAAGTTTTACCGAATATATATGTATAATGATATAAATATTTTAAGAAAAGGAAAAAAGAGGTCAGATTTTATGCATGATTTGGTCAAAAAATAAAGTAAGGGACAGATCCATACATTTTTTATCGCGTCTTTGTGTTCCGTTTTGGCAAGTCTTTAAAAAGGTTGATTTAACCATCGATAAAATAATATTATTTTTAATTCGTCAAAAAAAATGGGTCAAATTATTTATATTATTTTTTCTTTTAAAAATTAAATATTGGTATTCTGTTATTTATTTACTCTTACATGTTTAAAAGAGAATAAATAACATGGCCATTTGTTATAT